>CANYBF010428758.1:0-19547 GCA_948192965.1 Dalechampia spathulata
TGTGGTGCTGGTGATAGTGGTAGTAGGTTTTGGTGTCTACTGTGGCTGGAGGTGGTGTTTTGAAGTTTGGTTCTAGAGGCTTGATGAGTTTGGCTTTAAGGAGGTGGTTGAAAACCTTGGAAAGTGGCATTCTAAGATCTGAGAATTTCCAGGATAGCGTTGTGTTCCGGAGTATGGGGTTTGGTGTTTGCACAGCGTGGATTTTTGGTATTTGCAGGGCGTTGGTGTAATGAGGTTTTGGTTGTGGCGGTGTATAGATTGCGGTTTTGGGTTTAGGGAAGGAGAGCTCCTTTTTCTTACCCTCAGTCTGCTCAATACGCTGTACCATAGAATAAATGTCCTCGAAAGTGTGGAATGTCTGATACTTTAGCCTATCCTGGTAGAGTGGTAGTGACCCATGATAAGCTTGTTGATCATGTCCGATTCAGATGGCTTCTGTCGGACCAGTGTAGCTTTGTCCATCCAACGACTAAAGTAATCCATAAAAGACTCATTGGCTTTTTGCTTAACCATTTCCAAGTCCATTAAGGTTACATCAAATCAGGCCTTAAACTCGTACTGTTTACAGAAAATAGTACACAGAGGCTTCCACTCAGCCGTGGTTGCCTTGTTCAGACTGTGATACCAGGCTAGCGCTGGTCCCTCCAGTGATATGAAGAAGAGCCTAACAATCTGATCATCTGACAAGTCAGTGGTACTCATCAGCATAGTGTAGGTATTCAGATGGTTCTTCGGGTCCCCAACTCTATTGTACTTGGGAACATCAGGGAGCTTGAACTTGGTAGGCAGCCCCTTGATAGCACAGACAGAGAACTCATCAAAATCCAGGTCAGTCCCCATGCCCTTCGTCTTCATGATAGTCTGTAGCTATTCTATCTTCTGCTCCAGGGCAGTAGTCTCAATCCTCCAGACGTCATGCATATGGAGGGAGACATCATCCTCAGTCTCTATATCATACAGGTTGACACTTTTCCCCTTTTCCTTGATTGGAGCTGGCGGGGTGATGAATTCAGCAGGACTGAGAGCCTCCCGGATCTGTTGTTGCAGGAGGGTCTTAAAGTCATCATTGAGAAGCTTGGCCATAGATTGGTCGATGAGCTTCTGCACTGCAGCTATAGTGGCCTCATCCAGTGGTGAGGCAGCAGGACTAGCTGATGAAGCAACATTTATGGCGTTCTGTGAGTCTGACATGGTTCGGTACATGGCAGAGAAAGGTTAGCATGGATGCATGGGTATGCACATGCGGTTGTGCATGATACACATGATGTGACACATAGAATGTATGCGTGACCTATGCTAGGAAATATGCGATGTTATGGCTGTAACAAAGTAGGTTAGCATGCATATGCGTGTATGCATGCGATATATCACATAGGATGTATGCGTGTCCTATGTTGGAAACATCCGGCGTTATGGCTGCAAAAGCGAATTCGTTAGTAGATTGCATGAGTATGTATGTATGCATGGTTGGGAGAAGACACGAAAGGTTAGCGAACACGTAGCATGCAGCAGCGCTCCCTTCCAACCTTATACCTCCATGAGAATTGGTAAATTCAAGTTCTCCTGTCCTAGGTATGGATACTAACCCGGAGTTACACTGGGAACTCGAGGCGCGATTCTCTCAAATAAGGCAAGCAAATGGTTTGATCGTTGCCCGATCATATGAGGGATTACAGCGAAAACCCGACTGTATTTCAGCCTAACCATATTGCAATGATAAGCAAATTCCATTGGAATTGGCATGAGGTTGTGTAACCATATGGAATCATGAAAGGATTCCAACCCTTAGTAGAGCAATACGGGCATGATCATATTGCTATGATAAGAGTACGCCCGTGGAATAAGCGTAAGGTTGGGCAACCATATGGAATCATGAAAGGATTCCAACCCTTAGCAGAGCAATACGGGCATGATCATATTGTTATGATAAGAGTACGCTCGTGGAATAAGCGTGAGGTTGGGTAACCATGTAGAATCATGAAAGGATTCCAACTCTTAGCAGAGCAATACGTGAGAGGAAAATAGGCCAGGTCTATGCAAATCCACTCACATGATAAGGCAAAGATCCACACAGCATGCAATAAGGGTCCTAGTTTGGAATGTTGCTAGGCTTACTATATGGGCTTTAGTCCAGTTTTGAGAACAGGCTAAGGTGTCCCGCCACGTTGTCAATAACCTATCCAACCAAATGGAATCATCGATATAGGACTATACCTCGCATCTATCTATCAAGAATCATCGATGGTTATCAGTACAGTGCAGCGAGTGGTGGAGGCAAATGTGCTTTCCCAAGGAGTCGAATGGAGTCCAAGGTACTCCCCCACTTACAACCACCGGTTTGACGCGGGTCAAGGGTGGTGTGTATGTACACAGACTGGTGTTGTGATGCATACAACTAATCCAACTATGATGGGAAAATTGATATGGAAACTCTTAGATGCCACCACTCTTTCGCCGTGATGTCCCCAGTGGAGTCGCCACTATGAGCGCCGGTTTCTGCCAGGGCCCAGAGCGAGGATTATGAAAGTCACAGATTGGGGACCGCACTTGGAGCGAAAATGTAGTCTTCCTAAGGGGTTCCCTTAGGGAATGATACAGACTTGAAAGAGTCGCAAGGAGTCGCCACGAGATGGTTCTGGATTTGTCCAACCGACCCATAGCATGAGTGCTAGTTAAACCCTTCAGAGATTGGGTTCGGTGGTGGAGATCTATTCTATGAGTTTCCAAGATCGATTTAACCATTTTAGTTAGGATTAATTGTCCTAAGCAGGCAAGCAAGCGAGCGTAAATGTAAGCACACAGCACGTTATGTGGATTGGCGTTGCAAGGTTGCACATAAATGACATATAAAGCTATATGGCATTTAGATGACATGGCATATGCATGACATTGCGTATTGGCGTATTTGCATATTTATATGTATATGCATACAAAATACAGTATGGTATGGCATACAGTATATGCATGGCATGCATAGTAGTGTGTGCATGTGTCATGTAACATGGCATGTGATATGATGACATAAATATTTAGGCAAATATTAAATCATGCACGAATAAAAATAAAGGCCGGGAAATGGATCGAGGAAATTAAGGGATACAAGCAGATAGGGGGAATTAATTATAGACCGAATAAATAATTCTACCCTATTACAAATATTCTTCGCATACAAATATTTCCTGGGTATTAAGTAATACCCCTTTCTCCCTCGTATTGCACGATCCAAAATGCGAATGGATAATATGCAAAATAAACAAATAAATTCATTAGTAGCAAATGAATTTAGGATTTAATTGACTAGTCCGGTACCAATTAAAAGTATGAACCAAGAGTCAAAATCTGATAATTATTAGGCAATAATTGTATGAATTAATACGAGCCGGATCGTGAAAATTCATTTGAATAAAAATAATTTTAAGCAAAATCATTTTATTTGATCATGGAAAAATTAACCGGGAGTGCTAACATCACGTGGAATAATTTGGAGATAGCCCCTCGACTGATTAAAATCCAATCCTTTCAAAAATTGCATTTATACTATTAAAAATTGCATTTTTATCGTAAAAATTATTTTGAGGCCAAAATTAATTATGTAAAATTAATTTATGACTTTTCCAAAATACCTGAGCTACTATGAAGCTCAAATACCACTGGATACATCAAAATATGGCCAAAATACGGCAAGAAATATGATTTTTATGGAAAAACGTGAACTATGTGCGTTGCACATCAGGCTATGTATGCCACACATGGAAGACATGTGGCATACATAGAGCCATGTGTGGCACACATAGCTTCAAAAACGAGTTGAAAACCGAAAACCATTTTCGCAGAAACCTAGATCTAGCCCCGATCTAGGTAGATCGGACCTAAAACTAGATTTTCGTGCGAGGATTTGCATCCAAATTGAAGAAAAAAATTTTAAAGTTAAAATTATTTAAGATCTGGCTGGTTCTAAAACAAATCCAGGGCACCTAAGGCATGGAAAGGCCTTATACAACCCTGAAATAACCAGATCGGGAAGAAAACCGATGAAAACCGGGGTTAAAACGTGATTTTCTTTAAAAACTGGGGCCTATATGCGCTGTATATAGGCCTATGTGCTCCACACATGTGCTACATGTGGTGCACATAGGTCTGTATGCGCAGCATATAAACCCAAAAAATACCCAAAATCCAAAGAAATTAAAGAAATTTGAAGAAATTTGAAGAAATTACCTTGTAGCAGGGGCTGTTCTTCGTAGATCTTCACTCCAGGAATGTTTAGGGACCTTAACTAAGCAGATTAGGTCTATAAATCCTAAGAAATTAATTAATTAAGTGTTTAATTAATTGTGGGAGTATTTTGGCAGGGTTTCGGCTGCTCACAGAGCAAATTTTCGATCCCTAATCTGATGCCCGAGCTCTATATTTATAGAGCCAATTTTTGAGTGGCAGTTTTGTAAATTTTGGGCCATATTTATGTACATGTGCGCCACACATGTGCTACATGTGGCGCACATAGCCCTATATGCGCGTGCATATAGCCTAGAAACCCTCGTGTGGGGCCCACTGTGGTTGCTTCTGAAATGCGCCATGAAGCATACAAGCATTATTCGACGTGGGGGACAAATTTACAGAAGAAATTTTTTCCAAATTAGGTCCCAAAATGGCCCCGGGCCAAACATTTTTTTAGAAAGTTACTATGCAACATGCGTAGCCTATAGGGCTATGCGCTATGCACATTGCCTATGCGCTCCACCTCGTACGGTCGAAACAGGATGCGTGCCATATATCCAAGAAAGTGTAAACGATATTTCAAGAAATTTTACAGTTATAAGTTTTCTCAAATTCGGCCCCGAACATCGAGTTTTGGCTATTGGGCCCAATAGGCCCATTAAGAGCAAAAGTGGCAAACGGGGGTGCCGTGAGTCATGCCTCGCGCGGGCAATAGCAAAAATGTGTTCTACGCGTCGAGAACACTTAGTTTGGTGAATTCGGGAGGTTGGCCCGCTTGGGTACTATTCATGATGAATAGTACCCCCTGTGGGCCCCACAGTGTAAAAAGGCCCGGGAAGTGGCAATAAGCATACCAAGTGTTCTACCCCGAGTGAGGCAGCTGATAGGGTGCATTCTGTGCGTACAGAACGCATTAAAATGATCAATAGTGGGAAGTAGACCCCACTAGTGTTTAGCAGGCCCCACAGCGAGGTGAGCCTATACACGTGGCATTGGAGACGCCACGAGATGTACCTTGCATAAGGCAATAGCGGAATGTATTCTGTAAATATAGAATACAGAGAATTGGCTAATTGGGGATGTGGGCCCCACTAGTATACTATTCATAGTGAATAGTATCCTAGGTCTAAAATGCAATACTTTGCATTTTGTGTATCCTAACATGCGTAAGTAGGTGTGAAATGTATTCTGTGAGTACAAAATACACATAATAGGAAATAGAAGCAGCGGGCTCCTGTTATTGCTATGTGGGCCCCACCGCATAGTGGGCCCACAGGATGGCATTTGGGATGCCAAACGTTGTGCCTTGCATAAGACGACGTGGGATTGTATTCTGTAAGTACATAATACACAGAATAGGCATTAGGGGCGGCGGGCTCCATTTCTGTTAGGTGGGCCCCACTGTATAGTGGGCCTAGAAAAATGACATTTGCGATGCCAAGTGTTGTGCCTTGCATAAGGCAGTTGGAAAGTGTATTTTGTAAGTACAGAATACACAGAATAGGTTATTGGGGACTACGGGCCCCATTTCTGTTTAGTGGGCCCCACTAATGTACTATTCATATGAATAGTACCTGGGGCCAAAAACACAATGTTTCTCATTTCGGGCGGCTTGCCCTGCACAGGCAATAAGGAAGGGTGTTCTGTATGCACATAATACTCAGAATACACGGCGGGTCCCGCCAGGTGCTATGGTAGGCCCCACCAGTTCTGAAATGTTCTACGCACCAGAACACATAAAGGAAGACATAGGGGCCTATACATATAATCAGGATCAATACAGGGACTAAATCCTAGTCAAATTGATAAAGATTCAAGATTATATGATGGTGAAAAGTGAGGGTCAACACTAGTACTTCAACTTATCTTGGTATAGTATTAGTAACCCCATAATAAGTTTATTAATCATGTTTGACCTATATGGCCTTTTTTTACTAGTAAAAAACTCATTAGCTTTATGCTTTACCATCTCCAGATCTAATAGAGTAACATCAAAATGACATTTGAACTCGTACTACTTACAGAAAGCAATGCAGAGAGGCTTCCATTCCATCATGATTACCTTGTTGAGATAATGATACCAAACCAGCACTGGTTCTTCTAGTGAGATAAAGAATAGTCAGACTATCTACTCATCTAATAAGTTTGTAATGCTCATCATCATGGTATATCTTGAGATGATTCTTTAGATCCCCAACCCCACTATACTTTGGAACATCCGAAACCTTGAACTTGGCAAGCAGCCCTTTAAAGCTTGGATTAAAAACTTGTTAAAATACAAATCAAATCCCATCCCCTTGGTCTTCATGATAGACTATAACTATTCTATCTTCTACTCTAATATAGAGGTTTTAGACTTACAAACATCATGCATATGGAGTGAGACCTTATCATCTATCTTAACATCATACAAATTGACTGCTTTCCCTTTATCCTTCATAGGAGTTGGCAGGGTAATGAAACCCCCAAGACTAAGAGCTCCCTAGAACTACTGGTTTAGAAGAGTCTTGAAGTCATTCGTCAAGAGCTTGGCCATAAACTAATCAATAAGCTGCTAAATAGAGCTAAGTGAGGCATCATCTAATATAGAGTAGAAAGTGTCAAATGGAGAAGTGACATTCTTAGCAGGCTGTATATCAGACACGGTCTGAACATGATAGAGAGAGTTAGCATGGATGCATGTGTATGTGATGTGATGCATGTGATATGACATGTAGGATGTATGCATGACCTATGCTAGGAAACATCCAACATTATGGCTGTAAAAGAAAATAGTTCGTGAAAATCATGCATGAGTATACATATATGTGTATTGGATAGAAAACACGAAAAGGTTAGTGAACACGTAACACACAACAACACTCCCTGCTATCACGAGTTTAAATCTCAACCCTTGAGAGGGATCCATACGGCACTCATGTAAGGCTTTTCCTATACAAGCTAGCCTTTCAACTCTCATGGATAATCCACTCATGATTAAGCTAGGCATCATATATGAATGTCCCTAGCATTACAATCTTGATTAGAAGAGCTCTATGAGCTCTTCTGTTAGCAAAAGTATCATACGAGAGAAGGTCACATAGAAGTAAGAACAAGGCTGTCGCACCCTAATTTTGGATCGGTCGGATTGATTGGGATGAATCGAGCCCATCTCCTCGTCGTTTTGCCCTTATGGGCATCTCGGTTTGTCCCAGTGCATTCCAGGATTCAAGTTAGGTTGCCTTAGGAGCATTTCTTTGTCACTTTGGGTACTTACCCAAACGGGTAAGTTTCGGAGCGTTCGGGTATGTCTCTTACCCGAACGGGTAAGTTGAAACATACCCTAACGGGTGTGTTCCTTACCCGAAAGGGTAAGTAGTTTACCCATTTCACTTCCTTAATTTACCCGATCAGGTAAGTTGCTTCAGACAGCAATTAAACCCTAGTTCGGCCATTTGGGGGGAAAAAGAGGAAAAAAAAGACCACAAAACGAAAAACCCTAATCCTAGCTAGCCGTCAGACGTGATTTCTCTGCAAAAAACCCTAATTCCAACAATCCTAAACCCCTAGGATTAATTAATTGGCACTAAATCATTAGATTTAGGTTAATTTAATTTGAAATTCTTCGACTTTGGACTGCTTTCATCATTCCCTAACGTCAGAATTGGATTGGAAACTTCAAGTGGCTTAGAGAACCGACACAGGTAATTTGTATTCATTTTTTTATTCACTTTTACATTAATCTGACTTGATTTTTGTTGTGTTTTGATTGATTTTAAGTTTTTTTTAATTCATTTTAATATTGTAAATGTGATTTAATGCGAGATGAATTAATGATATTGCATATTAATAATTCAGAATTAATCAGAAATTGAATCTGGTGTGTTTGGTGTTTGATCATACCCGATCGGGTATGATCATACACAATCGTGCCCGATCGGGTATGATCATGCAATATCATACCCGTTCGGGTATGATAAAAAATTTCAAAAAAATTTATTTTTTTGCCGAATCTTGCTTGTTTAATTTCATGCGTTTCCATACAAGTTTCATGATTATCTGATTAGTGTAGCTCATGTTTTGGCATCATGTTCGATTGATTGCATGTTTTGGGTTCATGTTTGATTGATTGCTTGTTTTGTTACCATGTTTAATTGATTGCATGTTTAGTGTTATTTCCATATTTGATTTATTGCCATGTTTAGCTTTATTGCCATATTTGCTTTTATTGCCATATTTTCTTTTATTGCCATATTTGCTTTTATTGTCATATTTGCTTTTATTTCCATTTATGTGTTTAATTTCCTTATTTACATGATTTGCTAATCAATTGCATGATTTATGTTTGAATTGCATGATTTATGTTTTAATTTGTGTAATTGATTTTTATTGCCATATTTGCCTTTGTTTCCTTTTATGCGTTTGGTCTAAGTTTTGCAGGATTAGGTAAAAACCCAAGTTGGAGGAGTAGCTTTGGGTTGAGATGTTTAGTTGGGCCCAAGGCCTGATTGCAAACGAGCCCAATCGGACCCCGAAGAGTGCAACTGGGCCTTGGGCTCACAACTTAGGGTTTATCTGCCTTATTTTATTTAATTATTTGGTTGGGTTGTATTTAAATACCCAAAGGCTTTTTATTGCTTTCTTTTATTTGGGTGTGTTGTATTTGCCCACATTTATTTTCTGCTTTTATTTCCTGTGTTTACTGCTTTCATTTACGCTTTCTTTACGCTTTCTTTACATGTGTTTGTTTCTTGTATGCCTTATGCCATGTAAAACACTCTAAACAAACTTGAACCTTAAGTGTGTGCTAGGAACTTTCATTAAATTCAAACAATCGAGCATATTAAGATGGAATACAAATAGATTTGAAAATCCCGAACCCATACTCTAAAGAAACTAAGGATGTTTCAACTCTGAAAAACCTAAGTTTTTATTTCTTAGTTTTCAACTTAATTCAATTGGATTAATAGAAAAAACTAGGTGGCGACTCCACATCCACACTGCTTTTTTCAAAAGTTAAAACCTGTAAAAGCACAGAAAACGGATACGGCAGCTCACAAAGGCACAATTATTAAATAATTTATCTACTTGTTTTATTGATAAATACAATGATTTGATAATCTCATTCCATGTGTAGGCAGGGGGGATATCCTACACTATAAATAAGCCTAACATGTGCTAGTTATCATGCTTAGTCCCAGGATATCATCCAAAGCTGACTAGTCACTTCCCTTTAAAGAGCATTAGAAGCATAGTTGGGTGTGGTAGGAGGAGACATCAAACTATTGAAGCCATCACACCCTAAATATATATAAATTAAATAAAAATATAAAATGTCTATTCTACTCTTAGTGGGAAAACCTCCACCCCTTACAGTCTTTCCTTACTTAAATAGTTGATGAACCCGTCGACTATAACTTGAAAAAAGTTATAATCATAGGTTCAAATGTAAGGAGGTTCAAAGAAGTACACTCTATCTTCAACTTCATAAATTGATATCACTAGTGTAGAAAAGCTAATCTCCATTGTTATGATTGTTGATCAATACCATTGTAACTTTGACTGAAGTATGTTGATAATAACATCAACCTTGTTATTGATATGGCATGAGCATCTTCAAGTGGTCAAAGAGTGTCAAGATACAATTTCTCCACTATATCAGCTTTGAACTGGCATCTAACTCTATGCTAACTTATTGACCACTAATGCTTTATCCATAACTTTAAAGTTATTATAGCTCATGCCTTTAATATTTATTCTATCTCCATGATTGTTTTTTATGCTTTCACACACTCTAGTCAAATGCAAGGCTCAGGAACACCTTCCCTTTGATGCAGTTGACTTGCAAACTCCAAGATAACATGAACTGTTGAAAATGTGCACTTGCCATCTTGATGACTTCTTTACCTATCAGTAATACATGTAATTCATCTGTAATTAGCAAGAAATCATAAGTCTCCTTGCATTAAAACACTTCTTGATTTTATAAGTTAGCAATAACAACACACTTTATTGAAAGTTAGAATTATATTTGTATCTCCTTATGAGGATACTGCTCTGTTCACCTGCAAAGCAATAATCACTTTAACTCTAACTCTAATACAAAATGTGTATTTAAATGTTACAGATATAAGAAAGTGAGTTATCTCTTATGAGAATCATAACTTGTCCATAACCAATGATCATCATGGATGTTATTAAACTTAAGGCTTCAAGCTTTTAGCACTTTCTAATATGCATATCCCCATAAAGTGTTCAATGGTAATAGTATCAACAATTCATTCTATGTAACTAAAGTTCATGGGATGTCTTGAATATCCTTCTCTCATTATGTCAGATCTCTTTATCTATTCAATAATTATCACTAGCAAGCTCTTCCATGATTACCATATATCACCATTATGAGGTTTGATTTCAAACTACCCCACTTGAGTTAGAAAAGTCATGAAATCAAGAAATCCTTTGAAAGAATGGACTATTCCATACTTCCCTATTCAATATTAGTTCATAAATAGAAATAAATTCCATAATAGTATGATTTTACCTTTCAATTCCTTACTCAAACTTCTTGCCACAACACTCTTGAATTAGATTGTAAACCTTAATTCTAGGTCATGCATGTCACAATACATCTGCATTAAATAAGTCCAGAACTCGCTATCATGAAAACCAAAGATTCTTCCAAGGAACTGGCTTGATATCTTATCATCGATCAAAATGTACTACTAAGTCTCCTACGTGACAACATTAAAATACCAAAATAAAACTAGGCCACTAAAGAAGTTAGTTGACTACCATAATGGTCATAGTGACTCTCATACTGAAGAAGTCTTGATGGTTATCTTGTCACTAATGAGAAGCTAACGAATCTTATCCCCTATGGTCTCACCATGGTATTCTCTCCCATTCGTAGGATGAAATGGGCTTATTAGCTGTAAAACAAACTCTATCAAGAGTTTTTGCAATATCACTACCAAATGGTGTCCACTTGCTATAAGATGTCCACTAAACATAATTTCTCTTATAAGATGTCCACTAAACATAAACATAATTTCCCTGAGAAAACACTTTGTATCTAAATGTATGTAACATGATATCTAATTGAAGAACAAGATCATGCATAGTCACTACCTTTCCGTTATCAAACTACCTTCTGATCTATAACTCTATCTAACTGAGAATGTATCATAATCATCCTTAAATGAACTGCTTCTTGAAATAAAACTTGTATAATAAAAGTTGGAATCCTTTAAACTCAAGTTGATTGTGATCTATCCTAATTCTCACTGAGATAATCTCAGTCACCCACAAGGATAATTACTCAGAAGTCTGAGAATGTACTACTCAAGATCTCAATGCTTCTCAAAAGTAGTCTCAACTTCACTATCCCCCAATTGCACTTTCATAACTTGTTAGAGTACTCCTTGACACCTTCGTTCACTAGTGTGCATAAAATAACATAAGTGTATTATTTGTGTAAAGATATAATAAGAAGTTCAAATTACTTTAATGAATTATGTTAGTTATCAACAACTTATCTCTATTCACCATCTGAACTTGATGGTAGTTAAATCTTAATCAAGCTTTAGGAATATGGTAAGATCCTCCTCCCTCAGTGAGATAAGTAGGTATAATTCCCAAGAAGGGCCTCCATAACTGCACTATTCACCTCAAGATAGACAAAACACACTCATACAAACTTGTTAATATATTAATGGGAAATCTATTCTATTAGGTTTCAATAAATAATAACATATATTGGCTTAAGATATGTATCAAAAAATCTAGGAACATCATACCAAGTTACATTGTTTAAGCAATTCTCACTTGCTCACTTTTGTCGATTAAGAAATTCACTCTTCAATAAAGCCTTATGTCTCCCATGTGGTTTGATTATCAATATAGCTCCATGATTTAATGTATTCAACATGTGCTTCATCATGCCTTTATGTCAATCCAGTTTAAGGGATTCAACTTCTCATAACTTCTATAACTATTCCTTCAGACTAGCAGCTTTAAGTGCAGTTTTACCATAGGAATCATTAATAGGTCTATATTCAACCTGTTAGCAAAGTAAGCTTAAACAACTTCAAAGTTTATGGCACTCTATCATCACTTAGCATGATCCTATCATAGTTTTCTAACATATGTACTTACTCATGCCATGCTCATATCACAAGGAAGTACTATTACACACTTTGCTTAACAACTGGATAAGTGACTCCACCTATCTCCCTATTACACATTAGTGAATATATTCATAATTAACATTAAGGGTGTATTATGTACCTCTTACTTCTTTTGGAACTTCATTTGTTCTTCCACATAATGGATTCTACATCCAAGTTCTCATTCCTGATAGTCTCATCTATATCTCTTATGTCCACTTGATAGGCTAACACTTTTGCTTTTAATCACCATTCCTCCACATTAAGGGAATATTTATACTTGTAGAAGCATCTCTTATGGACAACCTTAAGCTCTGTTAGTCTACCTATACAGAGAGAAAAGTTCATATACAATTACTCTACCATTGTAGATCAACTCATACATCTCGTAAATAGCTTACTTTACTACCATAGAGGAGCTCATATATCTCGTAAACAAATTACTTTACCATTGTAGAGTAATTTATACATTCCATAAGCAACCCATTCAAGTTACTGCAACTTAAGGAATGTCATTACTTTACCACTGTAGAGTAGTTCACATGTTCCATAAACAATCCACTCAAGTTACTGTAACTTGAACAATTCCACTTTGAATAAACACTTTATTAGTAAATTCACTCAGGCTACCACCATCTCACGTATTCCATTCAATATACTAGCACCTCAATGCATGCTAGCAAGAGATTCCATAATCCAATCAATTCCTAAGTGTCTCAATGCACACTTGCTCCATAATATAGTTCCATTCTCAAGAATTCAAGGCATATTACCCATATATGTTTTACTATGAATTCATCTATGAAGCATCTCAGCACAAGCATGAATATCAACATTCTCATATAACTGATTGGGTTATACCATACATATTAATCGCATATCAATTTGATGACTACCTCCATAACATGATGTTGGTACCTTCCCAACATGTAAGGAATTTATATATTCCCTAAGAATTTCTCAAGAGGATACTAATTCAATAACTCACCTATATCCAGCACACTTGACTATGAAGGTGTAATGAAAATAACACCGATAAGGCATGCATATTGATGCTATAGATAGTACTATCAAACCTTTTAAGCTATTCTTCTATTGTATAGTTCCATACTGATATAATCTTGAAATATTTCAAGTAATTTGAGATGAGACAATCCCATACCTATCCCATCTTAAAAATTATTTGAATGACTCTTGATTATATAGTATCATACTTGTACAAGCTCAAAGTTTCACAATGGTGTAGCTCCTCCCTACACCATCTTAACTAAAAGTTTATTGACTTTCTTAGCATATTGTTAGAGCATCTTAATGTGCATCCTTGTATCCAATCATTGTATTAATCATATGCCCACAAGATCCACCAAGACTATCTTAACCTGGCTCTAATACCAAGTGTCACAGGTATAAATCTTAAACCTCAATAGGGACCCATGCGGCACTCATGTAAGACTCTTCTTACACAAGCCAACTTTCCAATTCTCATGGATAATCCATTTATGATCAAGCTAGGCATCATATATGAATGTACCTAGCATTGCCATCTTGATTAGAAGAGCTTTAAGCACAAGCATCATATAAGAGAAGGTCACATGAAAGTAAGAACAAGGCACAATTATTGAATAATTCATCTACTTGTTTTATTAATGAATATGATTGATACAATTATTTTATAATCCTACTCTGTGTGTAGGTAGGGGGAATATCCTACACTGTAGATAACCTTAGCATGTGTTGGCTATCATGCCTAATCCCTGGACTTACCCAAGGTTGACTAGTCACTCCCCCTTAAAGAGCATTATGAACATAATTAGGTATAACAGGAGGAGATATCAAAGTGTTTGAGCCATCATACCCTAAATATATATAAATTAAATAAAAATACAAAATATCTATTCTACCCTTGGTGGGAAAACCTCAACCTGGCACCCTTATACCTCCATAAAATAGGTCGGTCTAAAATCTCCTAGGTCAGATACTCCACCCTCAGCATGTGAGGCAAGCAAAAGATGATCATTGCCCAATCATATAAAGGATTATGGTGAGAATCCAATAGTATTTCAGTATGATCATATTGCTATGATAATAGAATGCTAATGGGATGAGCATGAGGTATGCAACCATCATAGAATCATGAGAGAATTCTGACTCTTAGCAGAGCAAGACAACATGATTATATTGTTATGATAAAAGAGTGCCAATTGAATAGGCATGAGGCATGCAACCATCATAGAATCATAAAAATATTTTGACTATTAGCAAAGCAATATAAGGTTAACAAATAAGTTAGATTTAGGTAAATCCATTGATATAATAAGGTATAGATCCATATAGTATGCGAATAAAAGGTCATAGTTTTGGAATGTTGCTATGGTTAGCTACATGGGCTTTAGTCCAGTAAGAATAGGCTAAGGTCCCTTACCATGTTATCCATAGCCTATCCAACTAAATGGAATTATCAATATAGGATTATACCTAGCATTTACCCATTAGGAATCATTGACGATCAATAATACAAGATAGTGAGTAGTAAAGGTAGATTCACTTTCTCGAGGAGTCTAATAGAGTCTAAGGTACTCACTCACCAATAATCACTAATTTGACATGAGATAAATGATGGTGTGTAGACATAAACTGTGTATATCATATACAATACAATGAACCCAACGAGAATGTGAAAATTGATATGAAACTTAAAGATTTTAATGCCATCACACTTTCGTTGTAGATCCCTAATGGAGTCACCATTATGGGTAGAACTTTGGCCATAAACCAGAGCAAGGATTATGATGCATGAATCATGGACCTGCTTGGAGAGAAAATGCAATCTTCTCAATGGGCTACCTCAAGGAATGAGATAAACTTAAAAGAGTGATAAGATGGAGTCACCACTAGATGGTTCTGGATTTGGTTCAATTGACCCATAATATGAGTGCTAAGTCAAAACCTTCACAGATGGGTCAGATGGTGAAGATCTATTCCCTTAGAGTTTTAAGTTTGATTTCACCATTTTAATCAAGTTAATTATATTAAGCAGATGAGCATTCATAAGCATTCATAAGCATCCAACGTGGTATAGCAAGGTAGCAATCATAATAGATATAGCATAGCAAATATGATATGACAATCATGGAATATCATCATGATATAGGAATCATGATGAATGAAACATGGCATATGCATAACATGTGAGAAATGACATGGCATAGCCATAACATGTGAGAAATGACATGACATAAGCATGATATATGAGAGATGACATGGTATAGGTATGACATATGAGAAATGATATGATATAGGAATGACATGTGAGATGACATGGCATAAGCATGATACATAAAATGATGACATAGCATAAGCATGACATGTAAAATGATAACATGGTATATACATGACATGTGAAATGATGACATGGCATAAGCATACATGTGACATGATGACATCGCATAAGCTTGACATGTGAAAGATGACATGGCATAGGCGTAACATATAAAATAGCATACATCATATAGCAATGATAAAATGAGCATAATAGCACAAATGAAAATTAATAATAATGGTCTGAAGAAAAGGATCGAGAGAGATAGGGGATACATGATGAATTAAGGCTAAAATATACATGCTGGAGAAATAAAATAGAAGCCTATTCTATTACAAAAAATCTTCAACGATACAAAAAATTGAGATGTTAAGCAACATCTCCTATACTTAGGAAACCAACCTCAAGCAACATGAGGTGAAAATGCATGAATGGAAAATGCAAAACAGACAAGTAATCATTAAGCAATAAATAAAATTTAGGACTAAACTGACCAATTTAATGCATGTGAAAGCATGAATCAAGAGCCAAAGTTTAATGAATGTAATAATAATAATCATAAAAACTACAATAATAAACATGAATCAAATCCTAAAAATCATGAAAAATGATCAATTTTAGGCAAAATCAATTAATAGCATAATTGGAAGATTCTAAGATCACATAAATGGCACTAATTGAGAAAATAAGCAAAATAAAATGATATAATGTTAAAATCAAGTGAAATTAATCATGGCATAATCAATTAGAGGACTCTAACATCTTTCAAGTGTTAATTAGAGATAGAAAACACATCCAACTCAAACCAATCATATTAATAGCAATGAATCAACAAATTAAATAGGCATTTAACTTGTAAAATTAATTTTACAGCCAAAATTAATCATGTAAGATCAATGTTTAATGAATTTAGATCGTTAGGGTTATTGTGAAACCATTAATACTATTGAAAACTTTAGTAAAAGTTGAAAAACAAGTGAATTTAGGTAATAAATCATGAATTTTTTAAGAAACAGACAACTATAATCATATGTAGCATGATGTAAGCAACACAGGCTATATGCACCACGTATACTGTGATATGTATTGCATGTAATAAGTGAAAACAGAAGAAAATTGAGTTTTTAAGCAAAAACACAAATCATATCACAAATCTTAATAAATATATGATTATTATATATCATTTAAGCTACATATGAGCATTAAATACTACTATTACATTCATGATTGAAGCAAATTAATTAGAAATAAAGCAAAACCCATAAACCCATAATGAAATCAAAGAGAAAATGAGAGAAGAATAGGCATTCAAAACTCACCAAGTGATTATCTTCAGAAAGCTTGATTCCAAAACATGATTAAGGATTTAAAGTAAGGTTAATTAGTTTCAATCTTAGATTAATTACTTAATTAAGTGTTTAATTAAGTAAGAATTCAATATGGTAGAGTTTGGGTAGATTTAATTAATTTTAGATCCCTTTTATATAAATACAAGGCATATATTTACAGGAAAGGTTTATGGGTTATCAAAGAATTGATAAATAATATGGGATTCTAAAAATTTATAAGCCATATGCTCAATATATACTGCTATATGCGCAACATATAGCCTAGAAAAGGCTATATGCATAGCATGTAGCAATATATACCCAAAATGATGCATTTTTTACCTATGTGTGCCACCAAGTGTAAGTGCATTAGGGTGTGTGCCATATATCAAACAAGCATCATTTAGGGTATAAAAGCATGGGGATATATAAAGCATATTAGATTTGCATGGGAAAGGGTTATGCACTATGCATATAGTTTTTGAACATGTGTAGCATGTAGCATTATGTACTCCACACATCAGAAAATACATGTTATGTGCTCCACCTTCCACAAGTAAAATGTAATGTGCTTTGCATATCTAAAGCACTTATGAGAGACTAAAAGTCATGTGTGCAAATCGATATCAACATCAAGGACCTATTCCAAGCTGAATCAAAGAAAATCCAAAGTTGCAGTACACGAGTGAAAAGTCAGGGTCAACAAATGTAAAATGTAATTAGACTCATAAATGATGTTCTTAAAATTACCATGTGATGTATATTTTTTTTGTTAATATGAATATAATTTTTAATTCTAAGTTATTATTTATAATAGAAGCTTCAATTTTACTTATGATTTATAATTTAGATCTTTTTAACTATAGATAGTTTTTCACTAATTTCATTACAAAATATATTAGGTACTAAATTAGATTTTATAGAATTTAAGTTTACTCCTGTATCAAATAATGCAATAGAATCTATCATGTAATCTTATGAAAACTTTATCTTAATTGGTATCAAATATTTTAAGAGGTTATTTCATGTAATACAACCATCAAGTTCATATCTTCCTTTATAGTACTGATATCATTTTCTTCAAACTCATTATCAGAAGAATTATCCATTATAGCTTCTTTTTATTTGTGTTTTAAGGTTTGAATTATTTCCAAGCCCTTTTGTTGTTTAATTTTTAATTCCTTGAATTTGAGTTTAATTTTTTATTTATTTTTATAGATTATTTATTGTTGATTTAATTTAAATTTATTTATTTTTATTTATTATTGTTATTAAGTCATAGGTTTGTGGTTCTATGCCTAGCTTTTTAGGTATTTTAGGACTAGTATTATTGTTATCAAAATCATCTAATAATTTATTTACAAATTTTTCCTTCATTCTTGGATCCTCTATATGTTTTGTTAATTCTAGTAAGGTTTATTATTACTTAGTCAAAATATTTATTATATTACTACTAGATTGTGAGGTATCACTGTTAATCTCATCAATTTGGTCTGTTTCTTCTTCTTATGTGTCATTCAAAGTCTCATTATCAATTGTTAAATATAGTTCATATATTTTACTTAAGACAAATTCTTCTAGAATTAGTTCTTGTAGCTTTTTATTAAACCTATAAAATCAAGAAGTCTGATATTTTTTATCATAGTTATAACATTTTAAGTCTTTAAATATTGTATTTGTATTTTTTTTGAAATATTTTTGCTTATTAGGTTTTTGGTACTTGTTTTGCGTAGTTTTATCGTAATAACTATCCTTATTAAATTTTCTCTTATACTATTTTTTATAGGATTTTTATAAGATTTTTTATAAGATTTTAAACATTATCCCTTACATTCGTTATATTATTGAGTTATACTATAGTCAAATTATTTATAGAATGATCATAGTTCTTGCTTTGTTTTACGTATTTCATATTTCAAAGATTTTTAGAGTTTTATATCTTGACAAAGTTTCAAGCCTTTCTTTTATACTATACTACTCAGTTGACTATAAGTTAAGAAATTATAGAGAATTAGGTTACTGAATTCTTATTTTATACTATTCCATATCTTTTCTCCTAGGAAAAATGGTAAACCAGCTAAAAACCTTTCTTTCTAAAAATCCTAGTTTAAGTCTTCCCTAAACATAATGTAAGTTAAAAATGTTGTTTTATAATACTAAAAATCACTTAGTTTTTTACACCTAAGTTTACTCAATAGTTCTACATTTTTATCCTTCAAATGAACTGGATATCCTATATAATATAATGATATAGTTGAAATAATATAGATATTGCATCCTGGATTGTGTTACTATGTTCATCTAATATAAGGGTTCCATCTTCATATGTTTTTATTGCATTTAGGATTTTTAAATGTTTATTTTCTGTTAAATGGTTATCCCACCAATCTTTTAATTGTCTAATATTCTTGTTATAATTAATTCTACTCTAATCCTATCAGAGATATTAGTTTAGGTTCTATAAGCATTAGTAGCCATAGTCATTTGTTATAGTGAGCTAAGTATGTTATATTCATAAACTGAAGAGGCATTATA
>CANYBF010428793.1:0-12053 GCA_948192965.1 Dalechampia spathulata
TAATAATAATGTCTAAACTCTTTGTAAATAATTTGCTAGTATATATTTATTAAAATGGGAAACTATAAACTTTATTTTCTTATTATTATAGTTTATCAATTTCGAAATCCTGATCCCAATTGTTGATCGGATTTATATTTAAATTCAAATTACATATTAATAAATATGGATAAAGCCGCAGTTTTGTTTGATGAAATTTCTTCTTAGTTTTTAAATGAACCCAATAGGTCGCTTTCTAGTTGCGATAGGGTTAAGAAGTCGCTCAACTTCAAAATCTGTACATTAAGGACCAATCTCTAGATTCCTTTCATGTTTTTGTGTGTTTTTAAATTAGTGGTTTAATTTTTCATCTTTTTAAAATTTCTATTGAAGTATATATTTTTTTCAAATGTATATATATATATTGTTGACCAAAAGTTTGTTTGTAATATCTTCAATTAATACTCCGCAAGTGACATTTACCATAATGTTTCCACCTCGTGCAACAACTATTTCTAAACTAATTCTATTACAATATATTATATATGAATTGCATTGATAAGTATAATATAATTTAGATGATTTTAGTGATCTATAATAAATTTTTTAATTTAATTTAAAATTAGAAGATAGGATTTCTTTGAGATGGGTTGATGTGGCATGTTCATTTAAAGGCCAAGAACAAGAATGTTCGTCTAATACTCCACAAGATAGGAAAAACAGAAAAAAGAATCATACGGCTATCTAATAATGTGAATGTGCGAGGCAAGTAGTAGTGGCGCTGATGGGTCCAGCTTGTCCGTTCTCAGACAGGCTCTTCTGCAACCCGTGATTACCTAAAATTTTTCAATATCAAGGAAAATGAAGATGCTTTAATCAAGAACTGCATGATACTTATGGTCCTTCTTAACATTTTTGAACCAAGATTACCCCTTGAATTCCAATCATTAATCAAATATGAAACAATTTATCACCATGTTGGGGAAAAAACAAGAGATTACTGTTGATTTATATGACACTTTTTGACCGAAAAATGATATAAATTATTATGTTTTACGTTTGGTGTTTTTCCATGTTTTTTGGGACATTATAAGATGTTTCAAAACTATAATAACCATTTTGGACAATAATTTGATTTACCTTTTGTAAGAAAAGGGCTTTGCTCGTCAAGTTGAGTTATATATATATATATATCTTAAAAACTACATTCAATAACATTTATTGAATTTATTACATTTACATACATACAAATCCCATGTAAAGAGGTTTTATTTATTTATTTATTGTAATTCTAGTTTTTAGCTTATTTTTATGGTTGTAATCCAACAAGATCTGTTCTTACAGGAATATAAGACAACAGACATTTGATGCAATTTTAACGGTGTCGGTGGAGATTTTAAAAAGAAAAAGAAAGAGAAAGGAGCTGAAAGCACGTGCGTATCCATGCAGAGTCGGACAGCGAAATGGAAGGGGAAGACATGCCATGCCATAGTACGCGCTTACATCTCCTAACATGCCGAGACTTGTTCAAGCTTAACATTCCTGAACCACTCAAAATTCCAATCAAAATAATTCTACAATAGCCCACATTTTCTGATTAATTACTAATTATTTATTTTATTATAAAAAATTAAAATTCTAATCCTTCTTTATTATTTTTTATTGCTTTAAATCGAAGTAAATTACTAATTTACTTCTCATTTTCAAATTCCTAAAATTGTTTTCATTGGACTTGGTCTAAGTTCACCCTTAGTTTTAAGGTATCCCTACCTTGATAAATTGTTTGCATTAATGGCATCTTCGTTATTCAACTTCAATATTGTTCAACTTCAATGGTTTGCCTGGACGTGGTCTAACTTGTACTTCTCAAGGACGCGCTTAGTTATATATACACATACACACACATATAGGTATAAGGAATCAAAATTTTCATGATTCTTTGTAATTTTGGTTGAAGTTATTAACATTTATAATAGTAACCAAAATTGAAATTTTCTTTATAATAATAATTCGTATATAAAGTTGGTCAAAATTAATACTTCATTACCATGAAAGCAAATATCATTATTTAAAAATTTAAATTTTTTACATATTTTATAATTTCAATAAAAAAATCTATTTTTATAATATTATGCTTTCCTTTGAATATTTTGTAATTTTCATCAAAACACTTATTTTTGATAAGAAAACATTCAAATTTACACTAATGGAATAATTTTGTATACAATTTTTATTTTTTAAAGTTATTTTTAAGTATGATTCTTACAATTAAAAAATTATTCTTTTTTATAAATTTATTTTCGAATAATAATATAAATATTAATTAAATTTGCATAAATTACCAATTAAATTTTAATTATATAACCATTAATTCATGATAAAGTGATTTTTATTTGAATATACTATCCATATTATAACTAAAAAAGTTAAAATATAAATTGTTTTGATTTGTTATAGAGCATATAAATGATTCAAGTTAGTATTAAATAATATGTAACAAATATTGTAGTTAAACATAACCATAAATGCACTATAATTGATTATACTAATGTAATTTGTTATGTGAGAACAACTTTTATAAAATTCTTTGTTATTTTACATTTTGTTATAAATTACATTTATTAAAAATTAAAACAGTTAAAAAATTAACATTCAATTAATGATTAAAAAATAATATGTATATATAAGCTATTTTTTGTGAAATGATTGAGTTAATGTAAATCTTAGGTATTTTTATCAAAATTATAAGGTTTACTAAAATTATAAAATATTTAAAAATATTTTATTAAAAATAATTCATAAAAGTTTAGTCAAAGTTGTAAAATATTTAAAAGTCTTTGATTAAAATAAAAAAAACTCATATAGGCTTGGTAAAAATTATAAAATATATGGCTCAAAAATTTAAATAAAATAAAAAAAAGATATTTGAATTATAGGGATATGCTTGAGATTAAATAAAAGTTTACATAGTTGAGATTTTGTAATGGTTGATTAAAATTATGAGTGATTTTGTACTTTGATAATTTTATGAATTTGGTTGTTATCTTGAGAAAACTAATTTATTGTCATTGTCATACTTATGAATATAATGGTTTATAGTTTAGCTTGTTTTTAAGTTATGTAAAAATTGTTATAAAATTGCTCTATAAAATAAAATTTAATCAAAAAACATAGATCCATTTTTATCACTTTTTGCTGTTTAAATTAAAAGACTTTCTATTTTACCCTCTTTTATTCTTAACAAATGGTATTAAAAGTATTAAAACTCTCATAGATTTGAAAATATTATAATCAATGATGTTCACTTCAACAATACTAATAGTTGTAGAAATACCATGACTTGAAAGACATATTAGTTATGACTTCAACAAGCTCTCCTATTCTGATCCTACTCTTCATCGGTGATAATTATCAAGTTTGGAAAATAAAAATGAAGTTGTATCTCAGGTCACTTAGTCTCTAGAATGCTATTGAGAATGGCAAAGATCTTCCACCACTTTTAAACAATCCTACTATAGATCAAATGCAACATTATGAGGAATGAGTCATGAAAAATGACAAGGCACTTATAGTTCTTCATACTAGAATTATTGACAATGTTTTCATAAGCACCATGGCGTTTAAAACTACTAAAGAGGTATGGAAGGACCTAAAAGTTGAGAATGAGAGAAGTGATAAAATTAAATTAGTTAGGATCATAACTTTTAAAAAGGAACTTATAAATTTGAAGATGAAAGAGATCAAGATGATTAAAGAGCATGCTACAAGGCTACTAGATTTAATTAAAAAAATGTATTTGACTAGAGCACAAGTTGAGCAAACAACATTGTTAGAAGAATCCTTACCAATCTTCTTAATAAATTTGAATCAAAGATTTTTACTATTAAAAAAGTTCATGATTTGAGCAAGCTTACTATTGCAAACCTGATCAATAAATTTCATGTTCATGAGTAGAGACCAGGTATGAGATTTAAAGATAGAGTTAAAGGCACTTTTCAAGTAAAGCATAATTTTAATTTTGTACCTATCAAACCTAAAAGTGCAATCGATACAAGCAATAATTAAAGGGGAAATTTCTAACTTGTTCTCATTATCAAAAAAGTAATCATTTTGAAAGTAAACATTGGAAAATTCCTAAACATAGCAATTGTAACAAAATTGATCATATAAGTAAATATTGCAGGAAAAGGCTACAAAATGGTTGCAAAAATCATTATAAGGTGAGTCTCAATAGGAGGTAAAGCTTGTAGATGATAGTATAAGACCACATTTTCATACCCATAACTTTTAACATTGAATTAGAATCTAAATGATGGCTTCTTGATAATGATTGCAATGATCATATGGATGTTAATTCACATTATTTTTATAGATTGAACCCCTCTCATAAAACTATAATTAAGTTGGGAAATAATGATGTTCTCAAGTCTATAAGAAGTATAATATTTATTTCTACTAATTCTGGCAACAAATATGTTCATGATGTGTTGTATGTACCTGTTCTAATATAAAATTTGCTCAGTATAGGACAATTGATAAAGAATGGTTATAAGATATTTTCTTAAAAGATGCATGCACTATAATTGATAGACATGGGCATGTCTTAATCATGTTAATAATGTATAACAACTTTATGATCGATTTTAGTTTAGTATCTTCTATTGCTTGTTGAGCCTCAACAACGAATCTTGGTTTCTCCATAGGCAGCTTAGGTATGCTAACTTTATAGCACTTAAAATAATGTTTAAAAAAGATATAGTTGTTGATTTACCATAAGACACTGGTGGTAATAGAGTTTGAAAAAGTTGTTAATTGAGAAAAATGTGCAAAAAACCATTTCCAAATTAAGCACATTGTAAAGCTACATAAAAATTAGTTTTAGTGTACATGAACATCTACATACCTATGCAAACACTTTCTTCAAGTCAAAATCATTATTTCATCCTTTTATGGATAGTTGTCATATCCACGTAAGTGATGTGTTTGGTATACGTATAGAGGTCTATATGCATATGTGTTTTGCTATACAATGTTGTATTCCGTATGGGAGGTCGTTGTGTATGCTACGGGAGCATGTTACTCCAGGTATGGCCTAGGTGTGACAATAATTTCCCTTAAATGACATGGATTTATTATCACATCCATGTTCACTAATCACTATCTTAACGATGGTCATAATTACATTTAGTTGTGTTTTTAATGCTTGTGATTAAATTATTAATATAATTAGTGATTAATTAAATAAGATTAATAATTCAATATTTAAGTTATTTTATTCTAATTAATATTTAAATTATTTATTTAAATATATGAATATGATAATGTTGGTATCATAAAATAATAATAAAAAATATAATTATAATTGGTATAGGGATGACTAATGGTAAGGTATTAAAGGTTGATGTTATTCAACAAGTTATGATAGGAGAGTGGTGAATGAATAATTTAAATAAAGGATAAGTTAGAATTGTTTATGAATAGTATATATACATATATGTTTAGTGAGTGTTAAGTTATATGTAGCATTTAATTACATTTCGATATAATTGTATTAATTAATATTATAGGTTCCCATATTAACATTTTCAAATTAACCGAATAATTAACTAAATGAGCTAGAAAATTTAATAAAAGTACAGAAGCAATCAATAGTATAGTCAATTAGAGGATTGAATTAAATGAACAATATGGTAATTATGTTATAGGTAGGTTGGTAGGTTTTATTATTCATGTATAAGTTTATTTAACTGAAACTTACATAGACATAATTATAAAATAGTGAACTATGGTCACTTTTATTGGTAAGCATATAATTATAGGTTGAAATTATGTACATACGTATACTGCATTTGTTGTATATGTATAATTTATAATGTATGAATGAGTTATGAAATTTATTTAAAATATGCAATCATTATATATATTATAATGTCATTATGAAGAAAGATTTATTATGTTACTTTACGATGTTTAATATTTAGTAATTAAGGAATTATTAAATAAATTATTTTCATATATGAGAAATTAGTTGGTAAATTATTATTATTATTATTATTACTATTATATATATATATATATATATATATATATATACATACATACATAGAAACTAGAAGGCTAGTAATGAAAATTAATAATGGAAAGAGTGAACTATAGATGGGAAAAGAATTATGAGAAAAATGTATTATATGCAAAAATCATCGCCAAAGAAGAGTTTAATATGCAAGGGAGTGTTGGGCGATGGATACTTAATATAAGAGACCTTATTATGTGAACAAAAGGAAGGTTTAAGGGTTGCACTCATATAAACTTTAGAACTGTCCAAGTGGTGTTTGGATTTAGCAAAGAAGAAGAGAGCATAACTTCATTGAATATTTTATCTAAGGTGAGCAAATATTATATTGTACATATGATAATTCACTTTATGCTAGGGTAAACTACACCTAGACACTATGAATTGGGTTTATTGCTGCCTAGGGAGGTTACTCTGGCATAGTTAAGTTCTGGTTAAGAGTGGACTTTTATACAAGTATGTGGTAAATAAAATGATGATTTATTGATGCATGTGTATGCTGTATTGATTGTTTAACATATATATGTAGATAATGTATTAGAATTAGTGACAAAATAGAGTTTTAAAGGGACTATATATATACATATATGTGTATATGATGCATGATAAGAAACATGATTACCATAGTTAATTTATATAACTATAGAACAAGTGATGGCCATTTATAATTAAAATCTATGTATGAGTATATTAGTATTTATGCACAAGGTATTTACACATTACCCTTTAAGAATTGGATTAAATGAATCAAGAAAACTTAAAGAGAGAGATAAATCTCTTACTAGAATCTTAAAAAAAAACTTGGTTTGAAGGTAAAGCTGTTTGACGTGTAATTGTTTTGTTAGGACTATTAAATAGATAACACTCAATTACTAATATGTAATTATTTAGCCTTCATGTTGAAAACATAATAACAACTGATTGTGAATTAAAAAGTATATAATGGCATAACTTGGTCAAAGTTGGATGATATACACATATGAATCAGGATGAGGGGCATAGAATACTCATAGGATGGAACCATACACCTCTCATTATAAGAGTTTAATTATGTTAAGCTTAACCCATTTAAATTTTACATAATTGGATTAGACCATATTGCAAGTTTTCATGTGCAGGAGGGAAGACTTAAGCAGTTTAAAAATTATGGGATTTTGACTTAGACAAACCTTAGATTTAATGAACTGAAGAATGTTAATGAATATTTTAGAGAGCTGAGATTTACATTCAGTGGCTATAATGATAAATTATTATGTGTTGTCTCAAGAGGAATTCTCCTATATTGTGAACCCATGTTTATGTAGTGGTAAGCAGCTAAATAGTAAACAAATTAAGGAGAGCAAACCATTGATCAAAACTTGATGTTGGCCAAAATGTATCGGCATACATATGTATAAATTACTAAATCCCCTGTGGTGAACGTGATTTAAGAATGATAGTACCACCCTTGAATTGATTTAAATTACTATAAGAATTAATTAGAAACCTGATAATAGTAAATAATACGAGTTATTAGATAAATAATATGAATTGAATAGAACCTTGATTTAATATATATATATATATGCTCATTAATCAAGCATGGAAACATGAGTGGTTGTTATATTTTAAAACATATAAATGTCATATTGCAGAATCACACATAGAGAATAATTGGTTATGTACTATGTTAAATCATTATGTAAATAATTGTAGAAGGGTTGGTCTTGTATCAAATTTATACATTTAAGAAACACCTTTTCCATATAATTTATTGGATGTTATAGGAACTACACTTTTTAATATGTTAATGCGACGTATCCATAAGAAAATATTACATAAATGATATATAAATTAAAGTAATGTGAATGCAAGTTATGTTTACAAAGTTAATTAGTTAATTAGAATGTTAAAACCTTGAGTGTATATTATGGTTATGTATGAAACAAGGAAGTGTATATGATTTAATTAAATTATATACCAGAATTAAATATTTTCCAGGTATAGAAGACGGGTGAGTCATAAAGCCTACTCCTTAATTTGATAAAGGCAAAATAAAAGCTGGTTTATGCCTAATAATAACTATATTGTAAATGAAATTGCAGGTAAAATAAAATGCTTGACGATTCAAGCATATAACGTAAAATATTATGAATACTTGATTATTATTTATCCATGCTAGATATTTGATATATTGATATTTTTTAAAATGTTATTAATTTATAATTGTACCATTATTATTTAAATGTATACACGATAAAATCATGCATCATAAATCATTAACATGACATTTTGGAGGAATAAGGAAGACATAATTATATATATATATGTATATGTGTGTGTGTGTATAACTATATATAAAGAGCAAAATAAGGTAGGTACTAGTATATTTATATATTGAAATGATACAGAGATAAATAATACAGAGATACTAAAAAATAAATTATTGAAAACATACCTAGTTTAGATTGTGCACAATCAAAGATAGAGATTAGTGTAATCACAAATAAACAACAAATTCACAAAGAAATGACAAAATGATGGAGAATAGACGAATGCAACTCAAAATTTACATTCATTGATGTTGAGCATTTTATTTCTATTATTTGATTAGCAAAGTGATATTACAATTGACTTATGAGAAGACTGAGTAGTCTACAGATTCAGCTACAAAAATTTGTTAATTATTATTACAATAATGATGTGTTAATGAGATGATTTTATTGTTGCTACATTTATTATGATTAATTATTATGAATTTCTTTAATTATTTTATTTATTAATTATTTTTGTATTATAATAGGATAACAAAATTTTATTCATAACATAATTATTATTAGTTACTACTAAGTTTTATACTTAGTATTTATCATCTGATGAACACTGGTCAAAGTAGTTCAGAGGGATGTCTAGATCAATGAGGCACCAGCCTGGTCAAGAAATTCTGAGACTTGTATGATCCTCAGAACCATGTTTTGGATAATGTAATGTATTCTTAGCGGATATTTTATTATATAACTATCATTGTATAGTTTAAAGGCAGTAAAATATTTTGTGCGTGTATAATAGAAGAGATGCTAAAACTACCGTATGTATAGCTTATCTAAATTCTATAAATGATATTTATATACAGGAAATTATTAGAGGGCATGGCATATTTATTACATGAATTTTTTATACAATAAGTGATGTTAAAGCCATAGATTATAAAATAAATAGTAATAAAAATAGATCGGATATATTCCATCAATAAAAAAAATTTTACAAATCCTTTATAGAGTGATTAGTGAATTTCTAAATATGCAGTTTTATTAATCATCCAATGGGAGTATGTTTCATCAATCGAGTGTGACATTTATTTTCTGAAGGTAAAATCATAGGCTCTTAAGATGTTCTAGAAGTTCAAGGTATTTATTAAGAATCAAATAAGACTAAAGAATAAGTAGAATGGTATGTGTGAAAGGAATAAAAAAATCCTTTTCAACATGGATCGATGCATGCTCTATGTCATCCATAACCAAACAAACATTTATGAGTAGGTGAGTAGGTAATTTGCCTAAGATTTCCAATTAGTATAATTGAGGAACCCATGGTTATAAGTGATGAAGTAGATATTATAATATTGCCTAAGAAGAAGTCAAAATTCAATTGATATATGTTGGGTGAATGTATGATTATATTAGATAAATTAAAAGTTAAAGGATTGAATTGTTTTTTTACATATGAATAGGTTTTAAAGTATAATTGTTAACCCTAGCTTTTTCACCACGCGTATGCATTTTTGGATTTTCTTTGATACAATTTAATGTAATTTTCTATTTTTGAATCTGAGTTGCATACATGCTATTTAGAATGCCTTAGGCCATTTGATCATATGACATATCTAGTTTTTGGCACATGCGAGTTGGTGCATGAAGTTGGCCTTTTCGTGCACATGTATTATGAACTCGCTCTTTTCTCGATATAGCTTGATATAGGTTCTCATTATCAAAATCAAGTTGCATACATATGTTTTTTAGCCTTATGAATTGTACAAATATGTGGCACATCTAGTTTATGGCTTATGTAAATTGGCACATGAAGTGTTTGTTCAACTTCATATGACGCATGAAGTTAAAAATTTCACTTTTTCCTACATTGCTAATTGATTTTGGCTCATTATTCAATGAGTCTTATAAATACCTTTTAGGTATTATCATTTAGGAATCGAATGATAAATTCTAAGGTAAAACTTTACCAAAATCAAATCAGAACTAATCTCACTTAATTAAGCTCTTAATTAGGTCATTGGAGACTAATTAACCAAACTTAAACCCTAATAACATTTGTAAATCAAGGATTAAGCTTTACTAAGCATTGTTTGGCTTATGCTGCCTTAGGTTATTTTCCTGAATGAAGGGGATGTTACTATACATCTCAGATTTTTGTATCATTGAAGATCCTTTGTAATATAATAGACCTCTATTTTATTAGTTTTCCTTGACGTGTATGATTTAGCTTTATTTCATCATGTATTCCCTTATCTTTATCTTTCCCTTTCTTTGGATCATTATTATTTTATTCATACTACTATGCTTTATTATATTGCTATGCTTATTTTATCATTGGCCTATGATGTATGCTATACCATGTCATGCATATGCTATGTCATTTCACATATCATGCCTATGCCATGTCATTTCACATGTCATGCCTATGTCATGTCATTTCATATGCCATGCTTATACCATGTCATTTCACATGTCATACTTATGCCATATCATTTTTCATATGTTATGCTTATGCCATATCATTTTTCACATGTCATGCCTATGCTATGTCATTTTTGCATGTCATGCTTATATGATATTTTCATCTCATATACCATGCATGTGCTATGTTTCATCCACTATGATTGCTATATCATATTTGCTATGATTTATCTGCTATGATTGCTACCATGTTATATTATGTGTGTGCTTTATTATGTATGCTTGCTTTCTTAGGATAATTAACCCAATTAAAATAGTAAAATTGAATTTTTAAACTATGAGAGAATAGATCTTCACTACCCGAACCCATCTTTAAAGGGTTTGACTTAGCACTCATGCTATGGATTGGTTGAACCAAATCTAGAATCATCTGGTGGTGATTCCATCTTGTGACTCTTTTGAATCCTTTTCATTCTTCAAGGTAGCCTCTCAAGAATATCACATTTTCACTCCAAGTGGGCTCCCAGTGTCATCTATCATAAGCTTTACTCTAGGTCATGGTGAAAGCCTCATCCATAGTGATGATTCCACTAGGGATCTATGATAAAAGAGTGGTGGCATTAAAATCTTAGAGTTTCTATATCAATTTTTCCATTCTAGTTAGGGTAGTTATATTGCATATCATTTAGACCATTTGCATCTAGACACCACATTTTATCCCAAGTCAAATCGATGATTATGGGTAAGTAAGTACCTTGGAGTCAATTTGACTCCTCGAGAAGCAAGTTTGCCTTCATCACTCATTGGCTTATACTGACAACTGTCAATGATTCCTAGAATGGATAGATGCTAGGTATAGTCCTATATCAATGATCCTATTAAGTTGGATAGGTTGTAGACAATGTGGCAGGAGACCTTAGCCTATTTTTACCATACTGTGAGCGCCGGTTTCTACCGGGGCCCAGAGCGAGGCTTGCGAAAGTCACGGACCGGGGACCGTACTTGGAGGGAAAGTGTAGTCTTCCTAAGGGGTTCCCTTAGGGAGTGATACGGACTCGAAAGAGTCGCAAGGAGTCACCACCGGATGGTTCCGGATTGGTCCAACCGACCCATAGCATGAGTGCTAGTTAAACCCTTTAGAGATTGGGGTTCATGTCACATCCGCAGTCATAGCATTCTTACGTAGTTGCATTTTATGTATGACGTAGAATGATTGAATGAATGATGCATGAAATACATGAATGCATGATGATAGTACGGATACTTAAAAGTGCAGTATAGAGGTGAAAAGCAATGTTTATGCATGGTATAAATGTTATATGATGAGAAAG
>CANYBF010428929.1:0-18012 GCA_948192965.1 Dalechampia spathulata
TTGTAAAGTGATTATAAAAATGTAAATTATGAATAATTAAGGATTGTATTCAATCTTTTTATTAAGTACAAACATCATATTATGATTCAGTTGGTTCTGAGGATAATCAACGCGTGCCACCAGACACGTTAGACAAAGGGAAAGCGATTGGGGGTCTGTGCTAGTGTTCTTTGATCATTAAATGATCTATAAAGGAACATCATTTATAGTTTAATGTAATATCATTGAATGATTACACATAACATTATATTATACACATTCATTATTTCATAATCATGAATACATCATCATATCAAGCATAACATGGCACATGAATAAGGAAGAAGGAAAATGAGAAAAAATGAGGAAATGTTTAATGAAAGTGTATTGGGGCATAAAATGGATTTCCACAGGAAATCAAACGAAAATGAAATGGGCTCTTGTTTGTTGAACCAAAGAAAGAAAAGAGGTAGTATGGAAATATGCATAATTGAAAAAGGCAAAAGAATGAAAAAGGGCCAATGAAATGAAAATGGTAAAGGAAAAACAGAGGGATAATGCATTTCATAAATTACATTCTCAAAGGCATATGCATTACATTTAATAGTTATTAATGAAATAACATCTTAGAATGTTGTAACTATTATTATCCAATGAACGAATAATGATTATATAGTAAAGTTCACAGGTAAACAGCAAGAGTGGATACAGGTGATGATGTTATTCGACTAATGGCACATTCTAGGATTACGTGGAATTAATGTTGGAATATTTTGATTCTATTAAAATGATGATTCTATGATATTATGCGAATGCTTTATTATTTATGAGTATTTGTTTTACTAACACCACTAGGTTTTATACTTAGCATTTGTCAATTGATGAATGCAGGCACTAGTGGCATAGGAGAGCGCTGGATATAGTGGTGTCAGCAACAGTTCCTTGAGATAGTGATTTTGGGTAGAGGACTCGGAGTTCAAGGCAGCCTTCTATTCCTCGATTTTTGTGTGACTTACTCCTTTTGTACTGTTGGTAGTAAAAATAGTTATAACATATAAACTGATGTGTTTTATGCTTTATGATGTAAATATAATGATACCACCAGGAATGTCCTTAAACAAATGAAGTAATGCTTGCTTGTTTTACTATTTAAAAGTGTGGAATCAATGCATGCCTGTCTTATGATATAATCCCACTTTACAGATTTATGGAATGTTCACAAGTAGTGCACCATTATACATATTTTACATCATTTAAAAAAATATATTGTATTTAATATGTTAATTATTTGAATCCCTTATTGGGTGGTTATCAATTTTCTAACTTAGGAAGTTGGTAATCATGCTATGGGAGCATGTTACACCATGGTAGGCATGACATGTTAGAGTGGTATCAGAGCTATGGTTTAGATTAACTTATGATTGTATTTACTACTAAAGTAGAAGTTGCACGAATAGAAGTTCTGTTAATCCATGCTATTGATGAATGTTGTTTTTGTTTTATATATTATTTCAAAATAATCATCATGATAAATAGAGCTGTGATTATTGGTGATTATTACACGAAGGCCCATCTGAGGTTAGTAATCGAGTAGAGGGTGAGTAGAGATAAGGTGAACAGGGGGAACCTATGGGACTTTAAGAAGCTGAGAACCTATGGGGCTACATATTTTTTGAAAACTATTGACCCTTATGTGGTTAAGATATGGCAGAATGTACACGAAGGGTACTTCAGTGTAGAGAAAGTGCAGTCTTGGAGCAAAAGTGCAGTCTTCCTAAGGGGTTCCCTTAGGGAATGATACAGACTCAAAAGAGTCATAAAGGAGTCGCCACCGGATGGTTCTGGATTGGTCCAACTGACCCATATCATGAGTGCTAGGTAAACCCTTCAGAGATTGGGTTCGGGTGGTGGAGATCTATTTTATGAGTTTCCAAAATCGATTTTACCATTATAGTTGGAATTAACTATCCTAAGTAGGCAAGCATGTGAGCGTAAATGTAAGCACACAGCGCGTCATGTGAATCAGCGTTGCAAGTTTGCATGTAAAATGACATATAAAGCTATGTGGCATTTGAATGGCATGGCATATGTATGGCATGCAAAATAGCGAAAAAGTAACATGGCATATGCATGACATGTGAACGTGAATGACATATCATATGCATGATATGTGAGCACATAATATGACAAGTAGCACGTATAGCGTATTACGTTAGTGTTTTGGATTATTTTAGTGTTTTGGCATATGCGTAGTGTATGTATGGTGTATGCATAATGCGTGGGATGAATGGCATATCATATGCATGATATGTGAAGTGATGCATGTCATGGCGTATGTATGACATGGCATAGTAAATGACATACCATATGCATATCATGTGAATGATGTATGACATATCATATGCATGATATGTGTGATGATGTAATACATGGCATGTGCATGACATGTTATATGGATGACATACCAAATGTGTGGCATGTGAGATGATATATGGTATGGCATATGTATGACATGACATAGTGGATGACATACCATATGCATGGCGTATGAAGTGGTATATGGCATGGCATATGCATGTCATGCCATATGCATGACATGGTATAGTGGATGACATAGTGTATGCGTGGTAAGTGAAATGAATGACATATCATATGCATAACGTGTTTTAATGCATGGCATACCATATACATGGCATGTTAAAATATGTATGGCATGGCATAGTGGATGCGTATGTGAATGTGTATTCAACATAGTATATGTTGTGGCATACGGTATGAGATGCGTTATGACATATGATGTGACATGGCGTCATGGCATAATGACATGTGATATGGCATACATATGCATGAAGAGTTACACGTATTTTTGTATTTACGTATTAGTGTATAGGATTGCGCATTGGTGTATTTGTACGTATATGCATATGAAATATGGTATGTTATGGTATGGCATATGCATGGCATGCATAGTAGTGTGTGATTGTGTCATGTGACATGGCATGTGACATGATGACATGTATATTTAAGCAACTATACGAATAAAATTTAATGGCCGGTGAAAGGGAGTAGAGGAAATTAGGGGATACACATGAGATAGGGGGATTAATTATTACAAAACAAATAATAACCTTATCCTATTACACAAATGTCCATGCATACATATTTTTGGACGTTAAGTAACGTCCCCTCCTCCTGCAATGTTTATTATGCAAAATAAACAAATAAATTCATTAGTAGCAAATGAATTTAGGATTTATTTGACTAGTCCAATGCCATTTAAAAGCACGAACCAAGAGTCAAAATTTGATAATTATTAGGCAATAATTACTTGAATAAACACGAGTCGGATCGTGGAAATTCATTTTTATAAAAAAAATAATTTTAAGCAAAATTATTTTTATTTGATCATGGAAAATTAATTAGGAGGGCTATTATCACACAGAAATTACTGGAGATAGCCACTTGACCAATTAATTCCAATACTTTCAAAAATCACATTTATACGATTAAAAATTGCATTTTAACATAAAAATTAATTTTGAGGCCAAAATGAATTAAATGTAATTATTTTATTGCTAATCCAGAATACTTGAGCCATTGTAAAGCATCAAATACCACTAGATACATCAAAAATACAGTGAAATATGGTCTAAAAATACATTTTTCTCGAAAAATGTGAACTATGCTCGTCGCGCATCATACTATGTGCACCACCATAGGCTATGTATGGCGCACGTAGTATGACATGTGGCACACATAGCTTGTAAATCTGCAAGAAAATACAATCTGTCAGTACAGAAATGATCTACAGATTAAAATACGCAACATTAATGAAGACAGTACCTCATTTTGAGCATGAATCAGCCTCTGGTTTTGCAAACCAAACAATTAATTATAATTAATTTGAAAGCTAAAATTAATTAGATCTAGATAATTTTTGATAGATCCAGAACCCCAAGTGCATGGACAAGCTACTAGAGTTGCCAAAAAAATCATATCCGAAGCGGATCAGGTGAAAATCGAGTTTTTCTGTGAAAACTGGGATCTATGTGCGCTGCACATAGATCTATGTGCACCACACATAGCCTATGTGTGGCACACATAGATGTATATGTGGTGCACATAGTTTGAAAAACTGAAAGAAAATTAAAGATTTTCAAGCAGAAATCCTAGATCCGACCCCAATCTAGGTAGATCATACACGAAATCAAAGTTTTGCTCGAGGATCTGCATCCAACTCACAGAAAATAATTTTAAAGTTAAAATTATTTAAAATCTGGCTCGTTTTAAGGTGGATCTAGGATACCTAAGGCATGGGGAAGCCTTAAATGTTACTAAAATAGCCAGATTGGGCAAAAAATCGACTAAAAATGGGAGCAAAATGGCTTTTTCTTTGAAAATTGGAGGCTATATGAGTAGCATATAGGCCTATGTGCGCCACACATGTGCTACATGTGGTGCACATAGATCTATATGCGCAGCATATAATTTGAAAAATTAAACAAAAACGAGAAGAAACGAGGGAAAATGAAAAAATTACCTCGAGACAATAGCTTTTCTTCCTTGATCTTGCTTCTTTACATGTTTAGGGAGCCTAACTAGAGCTAATTTGTATCTAAATCCCTAAGATTTAATTAATTAAGTGTTTAATTAATTTTTAAATGATTTTGGCAGAGTTTTGGGTGCCCGTTGAGGCAAATTCTGGATCCCTAAAATGTTACCCCGAGCTCTATATTTATAGAGCAATTTTTGGGCGTGGTAATTTTGTAATTTTCACCTGGATTTGAAAAATTCAAAGGCTATGTGTGCAACACGTAGCCTATATGTTGCGCATATAGTACTATATGCGTAACATATAATTTTAGACCCATCATGTGGGGCCCACTGGGGTCACAACGGGATGTGTGCCCCATGCCGAATAAGCGTTATTCAAGATTCTAAGAAACTTTCATGAATGAAAGTTTTCCGGATTCGGTCCCGAAAGGGCTCCTGACCAAACGTCTTTATTATGCAATGTGCGGCGCGCATAGTGCTATGTGCTCCACCCCGTACGAGTGAAACGGCATGTGAGCCATCTGTCAAATATGCGTTATTTAACATTCTAAGACACTTTGCAGTACAAAATTTTTCTGGATTTGGTCTTGAAAAGGCTCCCGACCAAACATCTTTTTTTTGGCTATGTGCGGTGTGCATAGTGCTATGCGCTCTGCCCCGTACATGTGAAACGGGATGCAGCCATATGTCCAAGAAGATGCAAATGACATTCCGAGTCACTTTACAGTTTTAAGATTTTCCAAATTCAGCCCCGAACAACGGGTTTTTGCTACGGGCCTGTTTTAGGGCCTACAGCACTATTCTGTCCCAAAATGGCATTTGACGTGCCAAAAGGTCGTGCTTCGTGTAGGCACTAGCGAAAATGTGTTCTATGTGCATAGAATATTCGAATTAGGCTAAGTTGGGTGGTGGGCCCCACATGTGTACTATTCATGGTGAATAGTGCCTCAGTGAGCACTATGGCGTGGTGGGCCCAGAAGGTGGCAAATAGCATATCAAGCGCTTTGACTTGAATAAGGCAGCAAGTGGGATATGTTATGTGCGTACAGAACACATATAATAGAATTACAGCGGGTAGTGGGTCCCACTAATGCCTGGTGGGCCCCACAGTGCGACGGGCCCGAAATGTGGCATTTGGGATGCCACAGGATGTGCCTTGTGTAAGGTAGCTGTGAACTGTATTCTGTAAGTATAGAATACACATAATAGGCCAATAGGGGTAGCGCGTCCTACTAGTGGTTGGTGGGCCCCATAGTACGGTAGGCCCGGAATGTGGCATTTGGGATGCCACGGGATGTGCCTTGCGTAAGGCAGCTGTGAAATGTATTCTGTAAGTATAGAATACACAGAATAGGTTGATGAAGTTGGTGGGCCCCACCTATGTACTATTCATGATGAATAATGTCAATTGCCCAAAATGCATTATTTTGCATTTCGTGTGGTTTGCCTTTCGTAGGCAACAATGAAGTGTGTTTTGAATGTACAGAACACACTGAATAGGGAAGTGAGGGTGGCGGGTCCCGCTAGTCGCGTGGTGGGACCCACCAGCACTGATGTATTATGTGCACTAGAATACTCAAGGGAAGTCACAGAGGCCTATGTGCATAATCGGGGTCGATATCGAGGACTATAACCGATCCGAATCAACAAAAACTCGAAACTACATGAGGTTTAAAAGTTAGGGTCAACAATGTTAGTATCCAATCCTTTTAGGGAAAGATGTTATAGTGAGCAGAGTTTATCATCGGTGCTCGCTGGTTTTACAAGATACAGTTTTCCCTAGCTATGTAATTGAATGCCATTTATAAAGTATGATATTATACTGGGTATGGATTGGTTATCTCAATATCAGGCAATGATGGATTGCAAAAGGAAGACTATTACATTTCAGCATCTAAGCTATGAGTTAGTGTGTATAAAGAGAATTAAACCATCAATTGTTCACAGTTTGATTTCAGCAATAGCTGCCCATAAATTACTGAAATAGGGGTGTGAAGCTATACTGGCACATGTAGTTGATATTAGATAACCAGGATTATAGTTAGCTAAGATTCCTATAGTATGTGATTTTCCAGATGTGTTTCCAGATGAATTACCGGGATTACTTCCGATTAGAGAAGTTGAATTTGAGATTGAGACCTTGCCTTGAACTGAATTGATATTTATTACACCCTACTGTGTTGAAACAACAGTTACAAGAGTTACTAGATAGGGGATCTATTCAACCGAGTATATCTCCTTAGGGTGCACTTGTACTATTTATGAAGAAGAAAGAATGGACCATGCAAATGTGCATTGATTATTGATAATTGAATAAGGTTACTATTAAGAATCGCTATCCTTTACCCCGTATTGATGATTTATTTCATCAATTTAAGGAAGTAGCTATATTTTTCAAGATTGATATGAGATCTGGTTACCACCAGTTGAGAGTTCAAGAGAATAGTATTTTGAAGGCTACTTTTGTATCACATATGAGCATTAGGAATTTTTAGTTATGCCTTGCAGGTTGGTCAATGCACCAACAGTGTTTATGGCTTTGATGAATACAGTCTTTAAGGAATATCTTGATCAGTTTGTTATGGTCTTCATTGATGATATTTTGATTTACTCTCAAGATTAAAAAGAGCATGATTGACACCTACATTTTATCCTACAGTTAATGAAAGAGAAGAAGCTATATGGGAAATTGTCAAAATGTGCATTCTGGTTGGATCAAGTTTGCTTTTTAGGGCATGTGATTTCAGCCAAAGGTGTTACAGTTACCCTAGTAAGATAGAAGCTGTTATGCATTGGCAAGCTCTGAAATTTGTTATTGAGGTACATAGTTTCTTGTGTTTAACAAGATACTATAGATGGTTTGTAAAGTGTTTTTCTATGACTGATATACCTCTGACTACACTTCTATAAAAAGATGTACCATTCAAGTGGACAGAGAAATGTCAGAAGAGTTTTGATCAATTGAAGTAGTGTTTGACCCAGGCAAGAGTGTTGACTTTACCAACACTAGGGAAAGAGTATATTATCTATAGTGATGCGTTACTAAATGGTTTTGGGTTGTATTCTGATGTAAGAATGGAAGGTAATTGCTTATGCTTCTTAACAGCTTAAACTGTATGAATGGAACTATCTGACTCATGATCTAGAATTGGCTGCTATTATGTTCACATTAAAGATTTAGCAACATTACTTATATGGTGAGAAATTTTACATTTATATATATCATAAGAGCTTGGAGCATTTGGGAATGCAGAAAGACCTGAATTTAAGGCAAAGGCGATGGATTGAATTGATTAAAGACTATGATTGTATCATAGATTATCATCTGGGAAATGCTATTTTGGTAATTGATGCTCTAAGTGAAAAAACATTTGCTATGTTACAATAGTCGGCAATGATGTTAGTACAAGAAATTTGACGATTGAATGCTATATTGATGGTGCAACCAGATTATGTTCTTATTGAATTATAGTTATAGGTGAAACCTCTCTTGCCAGACCGTATTAAAGAAGTTGCTTAGAATGATACTAAATATCAAAAGCAATTAGGAAAAGTTCAAACAGGTAATCAGAATGTCTTCACTTCAGACTTTGAAGGATTATTTAGATAGAAAGATCATATTTATATCCTAGTAGATTAAGAACTGAAGAGACAGATACTAGATGAAGCCCATAATAGTTTGTATTCATATCATCTTGGGGGTACTAAGATGTACAAGGAATTAAAGCTATCTTACTAATGGGTTAGTTTGAAGAAAGATATTACAAAATTTGTTTCCAGATGTTTAGTGTATGAATGAGTAAAAGCTGAACACCAAGTACCAATACGTTTATTACAACCACTATCTATACCAGAATGGAAATGGGATAGAGTGACAATGGATTTTTTTACACGACTACCGTTAACATAGAGTAAATGTGATGCTATTTGGGTAATTATTGATAGATTGACTAAATCAATGCATTTTAGACTTGTACATATGGACTACAATTTAGAATGGTTAGCAAAATTACATATTCAAGAGGTAGTAAGACTTCATGAAGTACCATCATTTATTATTTTTGATAGAGATCTGTAACTTACTTCCTAATTTTAGGAGAGTTTTCAATAAGCCTTAGGTACTAAGGTACATTTTAACATAGTATTCCATCCACAGACGGACAGACAGTCCTAGTGGATTATTCAGATACTAGAAAATATGCTTTGAGTTTGTATTTTAGGATGGGTTAGTAGTTGGGACAGGTATATTCCCCTTATTGAATTTACTTATAATAATCCAATATTCAGATGGTATCGTATGAAGCACTATATGGTAGACATTATAGAACTCCATTGAACTGAGATGAAGTTAGTGAACAATGATTATTAGGACCTGACATTGTATTACAGGTAAAAGAGCAGGTGGAGTTAATCAAAGATCAATTGAAAATATCATCTGATCAATAAAAATCGTATATAGATCTGAAGCATAGAGATATTGAATACAACATCAGGGATAAGGTATTTCTGAAAGCATCACCATGGAAGAAAATTTTATGATTTGGCCAGAAGGGGAAGCTGAGTTCTAGATTTATTGGTCCCTATAAAGTGTTGGAAAGAATTAGGCTGTTGGCTTATTACTTAGATTTACCACCAGAACTTGATATAATTCATAATGTTTTCCATGTATCTATGTTATGAAGATACATGTCCGATTCTTCACATGTCATACCAGTGGAGAATATAGAAGTTTAGTTTGATTTATCTTATAGTGAAGGGCCAATTAGAATTCTAGCTTATGAGATGAAATAGGTGAGGAACAAATAGATTCCACTAGTTAAAGTGTTATGGAATCACCATATAGGGCAAGAAGCAATGTGGGAATATGAATCCATTATCAGACAGTAGTATCCTCACTTATTTATAAGTAACTGGGGTTATAATTTCGAGGGTGAAATTTTAATATAAGGGGAGAGAGTTGTCATATCCATACACTTAGTATGTTGTATTGATTATATGTGTAATGTATACTAGTTAATATGTGTGTGTGATTGAGATTATGATATGGAAATATGAAATATGTGAATATGATATGGAAAACAAATGACATGATATTTGATATGTGTTATGATATCAATATTTTCACACCTATAACCAGCGTAACATGCTCTCGTAGCATAATTAATAACCTCATAAGAAAGGAAATCATTAATTATACTATAAAGGATGCATTTCTTTTGCTATGGTAAACTGCTATAGTACTTTAACTACAGTGAATTGCTATAGTAACTTACTATAATGGTTTGCTACAGTGAGCATATCATTTATATGTATATACATCATCACACTTTATCATTACATACATATTAAGGAGTCATAGTACCAACACATTCATACGTAAGCCAATACATATCATATATAAATACTACTATACTACTGCCAGTATGAGTAATGTTTAAGCTACATAACCAAAAGATATTTGAGAGTACATTAATAAAATGTCCAAGTTACTATAGAAGTAAGATTCCATTGAATCTTATTCCTTAATGACAAGTGATCATCTAATCCTATCTTTTGTCCAATGGACTAGTACCTACATTCATCAAATGATAAACGCTGAGTATATAACTCAGTGGTGCTATCAAATATGGAAAAAGAACTATTTACATCAAGACAAGTAAATAATTATGTAAACTCATCCATATGTATCAGGTATAGAGATCATATCATATCAATAAACAATATGTCTTATTGTTAGAAAACATTTAAATTGAAAATCGTATAAGTAAATATCATGAAAGATTATTAGTAACATTTTCTGTAACAGATGTAGCATAGAAACATCATGAGGTACATGTATGTAGCATTTGTCTATGTACCTTTATTATACTTTCATCATCCATCCCTGTATAAAGATTGTATGTGTATGATGAAATAACTTTGAGAATGCAATCGTGCTTTGCACTCTCCCTTTGATGTTATTAATACTTAAACATAGTTGTGTATAATTCATACCGGGTCTTCTATTGTACTAGTGCTAATCCTCTTAAAGCTCGGATTATAGCCCATTATCATATAGTACGACTCAAAGAGTTTGGCCTTTGGCCCAATAGTATATCATATATGACCAGTACATGTAATACAACATATAGCTCGGCCTTTGGCCTATTAATATCATTATCGTATCATGTTCACCTTATATCATCACCATGATACGCCACGATTATGCTTGATGCATTTTATAATTGTATATAATATATGTGGTATAATGTCATTGTGCATTCATACACTTTTCATGTGTATCATAAGTAATTTAATGTGAAAATGTTAATCAAGACCATTAGATAGTTTGAGAGAGACAAAGCACAAACCTAGCACTTAGTCACCTCTATCGAGTAATGGAGTAGAAGTGTTTGCTTCATTGTCTGGACCTATAATGTTTTTATTACATGTCTATTTAGTATTCTCATTTTCATTTCCAATCATTCATCATTCAATGATATTTATTTTGAAGCATACATATTTCATATCATTCAACTTTAATTCATAATGAATTTCTTACATACACAAATCAATGAACATACAAACAACATATGTAATATGTAATCATTTTGTTCATTCCTAAGTATAACACTGAGTTTTACCTTTCAGTAACCATTATCTTAAGCTTAGATTCCTTAATGTTCATTATTTAGGTGATCAAATCATTTTAACATAGGTACTATGCATATAGTAAGTACTATGTGTATGGTCATTTTCATTTTATATGTACCTAGAGTTGGTATACTCTTTTGATATGAAATAGAATGTGTTAATGCCTTATCATGTACCTCTGTAATGTTTTTTTAATAAGTATATAAGATCATGTCTTTAAGAATTTTAAGCAAGTTTGTATGATAGATCACTTAAAGACTTAAATTGGTATGCATATTAGTTATAACATATTCTACCTTCTAGGATATTTGCTTATTTTGAAAGACTTTTACCTAAGTAAATGACCTATAAATTTAATAATTTATAAACCATTGAAAACTAGACTCAAAGATCTTTCCAATGATATATTACATGCCCCAAAAGTCATTCAATAAGGCTTCTAAACATTATTTACAAGATTGCATAATGAAGCTAAAACTAGTTGCTGTCACGATAGTGACTTCAATGTCATGATCATGATTTTAAGCAAAAATCTTGCAAAACCTTCTATCATGATCATGACTTCAATGTCATGATCATGATTGAGAACCCCATATATATTAGAAACTCACTTCAAAATAAATCCAAATGATTCCCCAATCATCCTAATCCATTACCATACCCAAAACATCATCATATCACTTCTAAAATTTACTTAGAACATCAATTTAACATAATTTAAAATTCAATCATCCATCCAAAAAAGAAATTCATATGATCATACGCATAATCAAATTCAACACTTCAACACTTCTACTTCTTTATATGATTAATCCTTCACTCCAATTCCTTCTTTCACACACAATCAACACAACTTAACAACAACAGACTCTTTCATTAAAGATGTTAGAAAATATAAAGAAGAAGATATACATATGACTGATATAATCTAAAAGAAGTACGAAAGTTAAAACCTATCTATGATCTTACCTTGAATATTTGTTGGAAAGAAGATGAAAAGAGGAGTTGGAAAGAAGATGAGAAGAGGAAACCGTATGGTTTTAGTGAAAAAAAAAGATAAAAACCTAACTTACTTCTTCCTTAAGAAGATAAGTCTTTTCTTTTATTATTATTAGTATTGTTATTATTGTTATTATCACTTAAATTAAGATGGGTCCAATGGTAAATGGACACTTGGTAATACAATAGCACTTCCTTACATAATTTTCTTTCCTCTCCTCCTTATCAATTAAAACATCATTCTTACATCATATTACACATAAGTCTTACATAATATTCCACTTATACTCATTTAAGACAACATGATCATAAGTCATATATAATTTTTATTTTCCAATTCTAACCTTAACTTTTCATGTAATCGCTTTTATATCCTAGCTTACAATTTACCCTACCATTGTTTCTAATTTTACTTTAACTTGTACATGCCTGTCTTAAACTATACTTTATCAAACAATAATATGTTAAACTTGCCAAGGCATCACTCTTCATCCAAACCAACCTATCTCATTCATTCATTTCATGTATTAAGCAATCAGTCATTATAACAGATGCATAACATGCACATGTGTGAATGTGACACTTGTTAAGAGGCTAACAATGCAGATGTGGTAGACTTGATGATAATTGGTAGAGTTATTGAATAATGAATGATGTGATAATAATATGGGTATAACATCAAGATTAATGTTCAGTAAATTTGTGGATATTATTTTCATACGTGTTGTATATATGGATTTCTAAAGAATATTTAATATATATATATATGTGTAAATGTAAGCTTATGTACATGATTTTAAGTGATGGTTAATGTGTATGTATATATATATATATATATACAAGAAGCTAAAATAATGTTTAAGTGTGTATAATAATGCATATGTATTGTGTATGTATCATGTATATACATCATATAAGTGAAAGATATTTTATTATACCATATTATAATATATTATATTTTATATATAATGTGATATTGAAATTTTTGGCCATGATTATGTGCGTGTGTATGCATGGTGTACGATGGAATTAACTCTACTAAGATATAACCATAAGAAAACTTAAGAACCAAACTCATTATCTCTTTTCCCTCTCCACTCTCAAAGCCCACCGTAACCTTCATTTCTTGTTCTTCCCTTGGTTCCATCGAAGCATCTATACCTCTTCTACTTCTCCTTCTTTTTGATTTCATTGAAGCATATCCTTATTTCTCTCCATTCATGGCAACACTTATTTTACCGTAATACTTGTTCTTTTTCTTTGGTTCTTTGGTCGATCTTCTTCCATACGAGCTTGCATGTATGTTTTATTTGGTAAACTAAGCTTTAGAAGATCAAGCATGTGTGAAGTTATTAAAGATCAACAGTTGAAAGGTCGGAAGCTTTATGTATGATGTTATCTACTCCTTCCTTTTATTTGTTGATTTGTTTTGTTTCAAAATTTTATGATGTAGTGTATTATGTGTGTAAAGAAGAAGTATACTTTATGGTGAGTTATGATAGAATGTTGTTATGTGAATATTTTTATGTATTAGCATTAAAGGAAGTTGTTGTTGAGGGTTTTACTTTGTGTATATATTGTGTTGAATTTTGCAAGGTTGTTTGTGAAATGGAAATGAACTTGTGGTTACTGTGTGTATGTAATGCACATGTCATGAAGCTTTGGACATGTATGTATGAGTAAAATGAATATTGTATTTTATGAACATTTTATATGTTAAATTAGTGCATGAATTCATATGATAATCATCTAATATTGTAAATGAATTCAGTTGTTATGGCTAAGGTAAATGGTATGTGGTAATACATGGTTTTGTGTATGCTTGTTTTATAATGGAAGGTTATGGCATGTGTTGTTTAAACTATACTTAGACCATATTTTATTTGTTTACGGAAACATAATAGAGCTTGCAATAACTTGTATATTTATGGCTTAAATGGTTGAAAGTTGAAGTGAGTAATAGGTCTTTGAACAGCTCTTTAAATCTATTTTTGCTATGGTTTGAAATTGGTTCTATTTTGAAATTGGTTGCTTGCCCAAAAAGCGCTTAGAAGTAAGCAGTTTTAAGAGATTTAAAATAAACATAGTGAATAGCCTGCATGAATGCTTGAGTTGCTTGCCTTAATGGATGAGTTTATGGATGCATGATATATGGCTGGAAAGCCATCTAAACCTATTTCTCAATAGTATAAAGTTTACTCTGTTTGGAATTTAATTGTTGGACCAAATAAATGAGAAAGGTGGATTGTTTGTATGGTGTATATGATATACAGTTATGTAGTAACTAAATTTATGTGTGTGAATTAAATACCTTGATGAATAACTTTATGAGCATGTGATATATTAAATTAAAGCTTACCAAACCTATTTTCTAATAATGCAATGTTTATTTAATTTGGTATTTAAATCGTTTATTAAAAGATGAATCAAAAAGAGGTGTTTCTTAAAGGTTAAAAGAAAATATTTTCTAAATAAACTTCCAAATTAATTATTTTAAATTAACTCTCTTAATAAACAAACTAATATACATATAATATATGATAAGGAAACCTTTTAAGTCTACTTTACTACGATATCAAATTTATTTTAATTCAATGAGATTTTAAAATAACGTAGGTATTATTTATTTAAATAAATGGATTTCTATACATATAATATACTATTTGAAAGCTAATTAAATCTAGTTTTCAATAATATAAAGATTTTATTAGTTTGATATTGTATATTTCAAAGGGAGAGTGCAATTCATAAATTGCATTCTCAAAGGCATATTGCATCGCATTTAACAATTATTGATGAAATAAAATCTTGGAATGTTATAACTATTATTATGCAGCAAATGAATAATGGTTATATAGTAAAGTTCATAGGTAAACAACAAGAGTGGATATGGGTGGTGATGTTATTTGGCTAATGGCACATTCTAACATTGCATGGAACTAATGTTGGAATGTTTTGATTCTATTGAAATGATGATTCTATGATATTTTATGAATGCTATGTTATTTATGATTATTTATTTTACTAGCACCATTGAGTTTTATACTCAATGTTTGTCAATTAATGAACGTAGACACTAGTGGCTCAAGAGAGCGTGGGATATAGTGGTTTCAACAGCAGTTCCCTGAGATAGTGATTTTAGGTAGAGGACTTGGACTTCAAGGTAGCCTCCTTTTTCTTGATTTTTATGTGACTTACTCTTCTTGTATTGTTGATAGTAAAAACAGTTGTAATATATAAATTGATGTATTTTATGCTTTACAATGTAAATATAATGATACCACCAAGGATGTCCTTAAACAAATGAAGTAATGTGTGCTTATTTTTACTATTTAAAAGTATGGAATCAATGTATGCCTGTCTTATGATATAATCCCACTTTACAGGTTTATGGAATGTTTACAGATGGTGCATCGTTATGCGTATTTTACATCATTTAAAAAAATATTGTATTTAACAGGTTAATTATTTGAATCCCTTGTAGGGTGGTTATCAATTTTCTAACTTAGGAAGTTGGTAATCACGCTACGGGAGCATGTTATACTATGGTAAGTGTGGCATTTACTTTAAACATTTCATGTCATAGTGAATGAGAATTATCCGTTAAAGGAAGTATAACATGTATTGATTTATTGCATTAATAATATTCAATCTTATTAATAATATGATTAAGGATAATTAAGATAGTGAATATTTACATACAATAAGAATCTCATTTCAAAAACTTTTCATGAATTCCCTTGTATTATTTTAATATCTTTGATTTTATTATTTAGTTTAACACTCTAAGTAAAACAAGTATATAAAAATACTATAGGAACTTTATTAACTTCTACGTCTCCTCTATTGATGATCTCTCTAATCAAATGGTATCTCTCAGGTACATGCTTGGACTTCTAATAAGATTTAGACTTCTTAGCTTATGTTATGGCTCCATTGTTATCACATAACAAAGGAATAAATCAACACTACAAGGGTCCATTTTAAGTTCATGAGTGATCTTCTTGATCTAAACTACTTCCTTAATTGCATATAATATTGTGATGTACTTCACCTCTATAGTTGAATATGCTATAGTTTTCTATTTAGAACTCTTTCAAATAATAACACCACCATTCATCATGAACAAGTAACTTAATTATGACTTGTGGTCATCTTTATCATACTAAAAGCTAGCATTACCATACTCATTTATTTTCAAATCACCCTCTCCATATATTAAGAATATATCCTTAGTCCTTCTCAAGAACTTAAGGATGTTCTTAACAATCGCCCAATGTTCCTCTTCATAATTGGATTGGAATTTAGTCATGATACTCAGAGAATGTGACATTTGGTCTAGTACATTGTCACGCCCAGCCCATACCTGGAGTAACATGCTCCCGTAGCATGAGTATCAATCTTCCATACAGAAACCGTTACTCACACTACAAAGGATACATCATCTATATGACCTATTTTAAATCGTATGGGTACACATCATTGTATTAGTGGTGATACGGGAATCACAGCATGGCATCTATTAAATCTTATTTATCATAACCTGGATACCCATTCATTCATTCATGCAAACAATTCAGATTGGCAAACAACTCTGCTTATATTATATATAAGATAAGGTCAAATAATTAAAGTTCGTCACAATTACAGGGATACACCCTTGAAAGTATCACCACCAGAAGAATACAATAATAGCTACTGCCTCTATGATCAATAAAGACTACAATAATAAGACAAGCAGGAGTATGCCTCTATAGTCCAGTACCACTTCGAGAATGGAGTTTCTTTGCTAATGCCAAAGATCGCTACCCTGTACGCTCTGCCGATCGCTCTCTCGAAGGCTCAGTACCTATGTTCATCAAATGATAAACACTGAGTATAAAACTCAGTGGTGCTAGTAAAACACATAATCATTTACATATCATCACATCGTATCATACCATTCAACACTCATTCTCAAATAATAGCACGATCATAGAGAGCCATCATCCTATATACATAATAAGAATATATAATGAATACACTGCTTGTATCAACATGTGAAATGAGAATGCATTCATGCCATGCATTCTCCCTCATCTTGTCACATCCTGCATTATGTGATTTATTGTGCATTCATAAATTAATGTTATGTTGTGGTTTCTATGTTAATGGTGTGGAAATGATATGAAATTATGATTATGTTGATAGATATATGATAAGAATTGAGATTAAAGCTCAAAAGAGCAAAGTGGAAATTTTACCGCAAACCCTTAAAACTGATGTTAAATGGTACTAAAACTTGGATTCTGAGTTATATACATTGAATTTGATAAAATGGCTTTGATCATAGTGCTTGTGTTAACTTAAATTAGATATATGCAAATTTTGAAAATTTTGAGTAAAAATTTATTTATGATGTCATAATTAGTTATTGATGATGTAATCAAGCAAAATTAATATGATTTTTCTTAGAAAATGAAAACTGATGGAGTAATTATGAGTTACTATGATTTTATAAGAAATTATAAATATTAGAAAAGGTAGAATTATTAAATTTAATTAAGGTGACATAATGATGTCATTATTGCTTAAAGTGATGTCATTATTAAGAAATAAGAAAATTAATGTTATGGAAGATAATAAATAGAAAAATATTAATGGAAATAGAATAATATAGATTATATTTTAAATAGAATAATTAAATGAAAGTGGGATTGTGTGAGCGTACGTATCCGTTTCTCGGCTTTTCCGGTTTTACAGGTTTTAACTTTTGAGAAAAACGGGATATGTGGAGTCGCCACCTAGTTTGTTTCTATTAATCCAATTGAATTAATTTTAAAACTAGGAAATAAAACCTTGGTTTTT
>CANYBF010429015.1:0-22070 GCA_948192965.1 Dalechampia spathulata
ATCACATTTACAACATCATAACGAATTGAAAATGCATAAAACTCAATCAAAATGCAATGAAATCAAACTAAATCAAATGAAAATCAACAAACAATCAAGCAACAAGTGGTAGATCATTACCTATGTCGATTCTCCAAGCAACTGCAAGCTTTTCCAATCCAATCCAATGATTAGGTGATTAAACAACTCAAATCCAATCAACAATGCTTAGGTTTTTGTATTTTGAATTAAAACTAATCAAATACAAACTAGTTTCAATGTAATTCAATCAAAATCAATTAAGTTTCAAGCTAAAATCAAGTTGCAAAATCACGTTCTTTTCAAAATTTGAGAGAAAAAGCAATCTGAAAAACCCTAGCCAAATGTGTTCCCGCCAAAATAACAGAAATTTAAATTATAACAGATTCAGGAACTTACCCGAACGGGTATCTTAAAGAGGAGATTCGGGTAAAACAACTTACCCGTTCGGGTAAGTTGCATACCCAAATCGCCCCTTTAACTTACCCAAACGGGTAAGAGACAACTTACCCGAACGGGTAAGAGGCTCCAAATGATAAAAAACACTCCAAACAAACCTAAACCGAACCCTGAACCGCACCAGAATGAACCGGGAATGCCCGTAAATTCAAAACAATGATGGAATAGACCCAGTTCATCCCAATCGGTCCGAGAGACTCAAAATTTAGGGTGCGACAAAGTCTATGTTCATGGTATAGAAAAACAAGATTCCTTGGTACGTACACATGTCTACAGTATAGTGTCTTCTGATATTTTGTATCAACAACAAAAGAGATTCTTTACAAGTACCAAGTATTATCAGTAGGAGGAACCCTACTTATTTCACCTATATGCTGATGGATTGATAAGGAGATGTGTTCTTGAAAAAGAAATAATGCCTATACTAACACAATGTCATGATTCATCTTATGCAGGGCATTATGGTACAAATAAGACAACTAGCCGAGTGCTAGAATGTAGGTTTTATTGGCCAACAATTTTCAAAGATGCAAGGAATTATGTGCTTTATTATGACAGGTGTCAAAGGATTGGGAACATTTCCAAGCATGATGAGGTGCTACCATCCTCTATTCAGGAGGTAGAGATATTTGATGTATGGGGAGTGAACTTCATGGGACCTCTTCCCACATCCATGGGAAACAAGTACATATTGGTGGGAGTTGATTATGTCTCAAAATGGGCAGAAGCAATTGCTAGTCCTACTAATGATGGCAGAGTGATTAGCAAATTCATAAAGAAGCTATTTACTAGATTTGGAGTTCCATGAACACTTATCAGTAATGGAGGAGTGCATTTCTGTAATACCAAATTCAAGGCCTTGCTTAAGAGTTACAATGTGCATCACATGGTATCCATAACATACCATCCACAAACCAGTGGTCAAGTAGAGGTAGTGAATAGAGAACTGAAGAAAATCCTGGAAAAAGCAGTCAGTGGTTCCAAGAAAGATTGTGTAGCAAGACTAGATGACACCCTTTGGGCATACCGAATAGCATTTAAAACCCCTATAAGAACAACTCCCTATAGGATGGTTTATGGAAAGGCCTGTCATCTACTTATTGAGCTTGAGCATAAAGCATATTGGGCAATCAAGTACTTGAATCATGATTTGAAGAAAGCAGGCGAGAAAAGGCTACTACAGCTATAGGAGCTGGAAGAATTAAGGCACTTAGCATATGAGAATGCTAAGTTATACAAAGCAAAGACCAAGCAATAACATGATGCACATATCAAGGTAAAATCTTTTAAAATTGGTGATAATGTGCTTTTGTTCAATTCCATATTAAGATTGTTTCTTGGAAAACTTAAGTTAAAATGGAGTGGTCCATGCAAAGTGGCATAAGTCTTTGACAATGGGGTAGTCGAATTGAAGAACGATAGAGGGGAGACTTTCAAGGTCAACGGGCAACAATGCAAGGTATACCTTGGTGGTTTGATTCAGAAGTCGAGAGAGGTAACTTCCCTAGAGTAAGTCTGTAACAAGGTAAAGTCTAGTTGATGACCTTAAACTTAGTATGTAAGTGTATTTTGTATACATAAGTTCAATTGTGTCGTGAGTTTTATTATGATCAAGTAATTTTTAAATGTATTTATATATTGGTAATTGATGGTCATTTTGATTAATTGTGTATGTTTTGATTGATGGAGTCATAGAAAAATAAAAAGAAATAAAAAGAAATAAAGTAGAAGAGAAATTTTCAACTCCATGCTACGATCGTGGCCAAGCTAAAGAAAAAAGGGGGACAGTTTTTGTTTAATTCCACGATCGTGGAGTTGAACTCCACAATCATGGCCGAGTGAGGAAGACATGAGAAAAGCTTTTGTTTAATTCCACAATTGTGGAGTTCAATTCCATGATCATGGGTGAGGCTTAGGTCATGATTGTCACTTAAAAATCCTAAGCAGCTCCTCACCTCCAAAACACTTTCATTTTATCTCCTCACTCCTAAAACTCAAAATACACATTATCCCTCTCAAAAACTTGATTTTCTCATCTTCTCAACACCCTACCAAGTAGATTTCAAGCTTTTCATTGCATTTTCTCCTAAATCTTCATCATTTTAAAAGGTAAGGATTCCACTTCTCTCTCTTGTTTTTGAAATTCTTATTTTCAAATCTTTGGGTTTTCTTGAGAAGTTGGATTTTGGCTAGATTAGGGATGATTTAAGGATAGAATAGGCATGTTTGGGATTGTGTTTATGATGATTTACCATTTTCTTTCATTTTCAAGAAATTTAGGTGAAACATGTTCAAAGGAGGGAAATGCAAAAAATAGAATTCCACGATCATGGAGTTCAACTCCATGATTGTGGCCAAGTAGTTTTGTCCCAAAACTTGTAATTTATGAATGCTACCTTATTAAAACATCTTTGTGCTCATTTGCAGCCATGTCTAAATGAGTCAAGAAAACCACCAAGTGCACCAAAGATAAGGGGAAGGCTCTAGAATCATTAACAACTGACATTGTAAATCAATTCGGTGTGCCTTTTCCCATTTATGCAACAGAGGAAGGTAGGAAGTACTAAAAGGTATGTAAGAAGCAAATAATCCACCTTATTACTATGATTAGGGTTTGCTTGACAAGTTAGAAGTGCATGAGTCACTTAAAGCCTTTGTACTCAAATTAGGTTGGGGCACATTTATTATGGATGAGAACCACGTGTGCAAAGAGATAGTACATGAGTTTTATACCACTTGTGACTTTGTAGGGAACAAGATTGGTAAGATCCAATTTATGTTGAGGGGTAGACCATTAGAGATGACATATGACATGGTTGAGGATGCCATTGAGCTACCCCAACACGGTTTATCATCCATACATACTGATTTTAAGGCTAAGGCCTTTTGGACTGAGCTTACAAGGGGTGACTTAGCTTTTGATACTAGAAATGCCCTTAACTTGTTGATTAACGATCCTATCTTAATCTTGCTTCATAAATTCATGGCTGTCTCTATCTTTACTAAGACATAGTATAATAAGGTTTCCATAAAAGAACTCTTTCCCTTATGGTGCATGCTTAATGGATATGATTTTTGCACCATCTTCCATATCATGAAAGGGTTCATGAGGATGGCTTAACCATAAAGCAAGAAACTAAGTTTAGGCCACATTATCACTACAATTATTGATTATTTTGATATGGATGTCACTAACCTAACTATACTGCCATCAAAAAAGTTTTCTGCCAGGTATTTGTATGATGTAGGTATCTTAGATGCTAAGGGCATCCAGGTCAGAGTTTACAGTGACAAGAAGGGCATGAAATAGAGACACCTAGACCAAGATGAGGAGGACAATGAGGACCAAGAAGAAGGTGATGCTATTCTAGAAGAGCAGACATACGAGGAGGAGCAGCAACAACAATAACATATGCCTACTACTGAAGTGGGAGTGGATAACTCCATAAAGGCAATGCTAATAAGGCTAGAGCAAGGCATCACTGAGAATACTGCTTGCCTCGCTAGGGTGAGGGATACTATTAATGATATACGAAGGGAGCAGCATTACCAAAGGAAGAAGATACTGATATTTTTCCAACTCTCAAGCATTCATGTCCCCTCCCCTACTCCATCTCCACCATCCTCTCCCCCTCCAACAGGCATTTAAATCTCACACATTCATTTCTTTTCTATGTTTTCTTTTTGTGTTGTTGCATTTTCCACATTGAGGATAATATGTCCTCTAAGTGTGGGAGTGCTTGTGTACTTGTGTTTATTTTCTATGCTTGGTTGTTTGATTATGCTTTATTGTTATTTCCCATTTGTGTGTTGTGTTTGAGTGTATGCATGTGTGATTTGACTTTTATATGCTTTGCTTGATTGAGTGATTGTGTGTTGTGAATTATTATCACTTGAATATGGTATGAGGAATTGTTGAAATGAGCAGGTTTAACTTGATATCACCTTAATTTGACTAATCCCCTTATAAACCTAGTAAATCACTAGGAGTAAGAAGGTATAAATATTTACCTTAGATAAATAAGCTTAATCCTTTTATGGGTGCACTAGGAAATGGATCATAACTTATTGTTAAAGGCACAAGATATGTGATATGGGGGGTTGAAAAGGTAGAAAGTGGAGGAAATGACTAAGGAAAAGAAAATAAAAGTCAAAATAATAAGCCAGAAAGGAAAAATCTAATTGTTTCACTATCATTAAGGGTACCTAAAATTGGCCCTAGTGACAAGAACAGTGCTAGTAGCCATTCCAGCAAAGGTAGTATGTTAAGTAACCAGGTACCATCGCCACAAGCACGGGGTATTTGGCTAGTGCAATTGTATGAATGATTAAGCTTAAGTGTCCAAGTTAAACATTTCTACCTTCTCAATACTTAAGGATTTGCTTAGTTTACATAAGGATTATATAAGATGGGTGATGATGGTTAAAAATGTTCACTTTTGTTAAATCCAATTGCCATATCATAAGTAAATTACAATTTGTTATTGTGTGTATGTTATCTTTGCTTGAGGACAAGCAAAGGTTTAAGTGTAGGGATGTTGATGTATGCCATTATGCATTATATTTTAGATGTTTTAGGATGTGAGTTTGCATTGATTTCATTGTGTTTTGCTTTGTTTGATTTTGTTTTGGTGGAATTTGTTATGTCTGTTAAGTGTGTAGCCTTATAAGAGCAAATAAGAAGAAACAAGGAGTTTTGTGCATAAAAGACTAACTCCATGATCGTGGAGCTCATTGCCATAATCATGGCAAAAGAGCTAAGGAAGAAAAGACCTACTAGAAGTTTCCATGATCCTGGACTCCAACTCCATGATTATGAAGTCAATGTAAAAAAGCAACATAGGCTACTGGAAAAATCCATGATCGTGGACTCCAACTCCATGATTGTAGACTTTAAATTATTGGGCAAATTAAATACAATCTGCCAGCCAACCAAGGAGAGGAAAGTGGACTCCATGAGGGGAACAAAAATAAAAAAACTTAAAAGAGCTTTAATGGGCAATGGACTTAACAACATGGGGGAAGCAATGGCCAAAGATATGGATAAATTGAAGATAAGCCAAGATGTGACCTCCATTCAAGGATTTAAGGGAATCAAGGTGGTGCTGGGAAGGGGATCATCCATTCTTTTGCAGATTGTGTTCTTGGTTGTTATTATTCATCTTTTCTTGTGTTTTTTGTAAGCCATGAGTGGCTAAGTACTCTTGTAGGATTTGATTTCTGAAATCCCTTGCTGGGATAACTGATTGTGCTTGTTATATTACTTTGAATGTTTAAATTTAAAGATTGGTTTTGGAAACAAAATCTCTGCTTTATGATTGCAATGAGAGTTGGATTATAGAATGCTTAAACATTGAGAGATGTTTAATTCTAAAGATTAGCTTTGTAATTACAACAAGAGTTGAATTATAGAATGCTTATTCATTCAAGTTAGGTAGATGTGTATGAGAGATCTACATGTTCCTAGCTCATGTATGATTGCTTAATGGTTTCTCTAATTGAAGGAAATAGATCGAGAGAGTGATTCTATGATTAAAATAAAATCAAGTTGGCCTTGCCTGGAGAGAGGGTGATTGATGCTTTTTAATATCTTGGGTGGTAATAAGCATATGATTGTTATCTTGGTTTGGTGATGATGATTTCAATTCCTATGCTTCTTAACATTGTTTTCATCTTCTTGTCATTTGACCTCTTTACAAACTTGCTTTTATTATTATCACTTTCACACTCCAAACCATTCAAATTGCTTAAACAAGTTGGAAATCAAAAAGTGAGGGATAGACCTTAATTCCTGATGGGATTGATACCTTACTACAATTATCTGTATGCTTGCAATAAAGTAGTAAATAAAACTACTATCATTTTATACAATACTAAAGGATGATCACCAATCAGTTAGTTATCTATGCAAGTATCATCTAAGCTAGTTCCATTTAGTTTTATGCTAACAAAGTTGTTTGCTTTTTACTTGGTCCTAGGTTAAGTTTTTAAGATGCTCTCTTAACTCATCCATGTTATGATCTAATCTCTTACAAGACACATACCACCCCTGAATGCATGGAAACTCAAATGGTAGCCCACTAGGGATATTGGGCTCTAACAGTAGTTTGAACTTATAAGCCATGATTTATAAAGTCAACATAGTAAGCAATTAGACTTACTAGTAGTTATAAAAAGCATCAGAATCAACAGAATTCTACTCACTTTAATAGTTTGCTAGTAGTTGATGAATTTATCTTTGCACTATTAATCGCAAATATCTAGCCCCTTATATCAGATAAGCTAATCTAACACTGCCCTAGTCAAGTCTGTCTATTATAAAAAAAAAGGTCATGTAAGACCCACAACATAGACAAGTTGATGTTTTTCCTGGTATCCTTGAACAACATACACCACAACATGTATAACAAGAAGCTATGGGTGTACTACTTGATAGAGATGGTCTCACCTACGGTCTCCTCCATGATTACCTCCTAAAGATAGTCACATGATATGTTATGCTATGGCAGTTATAAAAAATTTGTTGTATTTCTTCTCCATACCTATGAAATAAGAAATGAACCAGTCAAAGCAGCTCTAGTCAACTCTATCTTGTGCCTCTCATGGTAGCTGAGAGTATAAATTCCAATGCTGGGAACAAATCCAACAAATCAAGCCTAAGCATCGAAAATAGACCATTTTGGATGGAGCTCATAACCAGTGAGCATTTATGGTAGATTCTCTATGATACTCTCTAAGTAGATAACCCTGTAATATGTATCTTTTATTGATTGCTTGGTTAAGGTGTATAAACTAGTCAACTTTCTTGTACATTAATCAACATATCTTTCTATTGATCTATATAATAAAATCATTCCACCAATGTTAAGTTATTACTATAGTAAATAATAAATTCTTACTACCAACTCTATATACTTGACAAATTTCCAATAGATCAATTTATGATTTGCTTAATCAATCAATTGATGGCAATCATATATTAAACATTAGGAAAAATATAAGCTACTTAACATTTCACCAATAACTCCTATATATATAAATATTTTGAATATTTTAATGATAAGGTCCTTATTGAATATCCATATCACGTGAAAATCGTATTAGCTTCAGCTGAGCTTCATAAGGTTATTACCTGTATATCTCAAAATACAAGATTTCTACGTTGCATATAATAATAATAGTATTCATGAGTGACATTTTCTCCATCTCAATCCTTTTGTCAATTTTGTTCACAAGATAGTTCCTATATAATGTCCATGCTAATGGTTGCAAATACATTATATTCTACTTTCCACTATCATCTCATCTTAATTGGATAGCAATGACATGTTATACGAGGTATGGATGCAAACACTTTGCATTTTCTGTTTCATCTCATTTCACTGTATATCCATATGACTCATCGAGTAGGGACTGAACTCACCTAGCCTCGAGAATAATTACATCATCATTTTATGCATAATTGTTTCGGAAAAATCTGAACCTATCATCGAGGAGGGACTAAACTCAACCTGTCTCATTAATCTCATCGATTATCAATTTATATAAACATTATAGAACCTTCTTATATCACCTTTTATATATATATAAAATTTTGTTTATTCTTTAAAAATATCATGCTAACGATTTATGATGCATGACCTAATCATATAAGTAACCATGTAATGTCAATACAGCTGTAAATAATAATATCTTGGATATTTCAATGCATCGCATATTTAACATTAATATAAAATAATTAAATATTCATAACACTTTATGTTATGGAGCTTAAATCAGTAGCAATGTACAACTGTGAATCTATAACCATCCAAAGTATCCATATATCATATAACCATCAATAATGAAATATAATTAATATATATAATAATGTACATATCAAAGCTTGAATTGTCAAGCTTTTGATTTCACTTACAATTTTCATTTATAAAATAATTATTATTAGGCATAAACACACTCTTCACCATTCGCTACTAATTTTTGAATGTGTATATAAGATAGTGGTAGTTTCAAACGAATGAATTAATAAATGATCGTAGTTCCAGCAGTCATTCATCCATATAAATATATCATCCAACATACATTCTTATTATTTATAACTTGCCTTATTTAAAATTGACAATAAAATAATTACTTATAAAAGGCCATTCATTACTTGTTAATCTTATTTTAGGCATTGGTCATAACTAAGCATGTACATAATTAAAATATAATAATTCTATTGCATGTGACTATTGTCATCACCCCTCATTATTTGTAAAAATAATACACTCTATATGATAATCTTACTTATAATAATGATCAATAATCATGAATATAACCAATGCTATTTACATTTTTAAAAATGTAAATAATGTATAATATGTATCGAATCATTAATTTCATAACTAGTATAACATGCTCAAGAATTTTATTTACAATGCAAAGATCATTAGATACAAACCTGTTATTGCCTTGCGTTTGTCTAGCAGTGTAATAGTAGTATTGATCTTCTTATTCTCCTCTCTTATTATATGCAGATATCCTAATTTATAAACTATATGGACATGGGAAGTGTTTTGCATTTCCATAAATGAATATATAACCCATCAGCTACATTATCTATATGTATTTTTTTCTTACAAAATGATTATTTAAAATTATCTCAGATTGATTTAATTCACATAAATATCATATCATTTTTATACTATTTTTTAAGTTCCATTTCTTCACAATTGCATGCATACAAGTATTGCCTTTATAACCGTGCTCAATGGCATAAGCTTGGATTTCATAAGTTAAGGCTTTTTGGCAGTTTCTCTGTTAAGGATCATATAATAATGACAACCCTAAACTACCTAATTTATAAGTGAATTGATTCATAATTTTAGTCAACCCATGCTACACATATCAACCGTTCAAGGGTTTAGCTCAAGCCATCCATAATCAATTCAAGAGCCAAGGAAAATCATACCCTTCCATTACACATCCTATGCATGCATCCATTACTCACTTTTCTTTTAACTTTCTACTATTTATATGCACACACAATCTTCAAGTGTTTTACTCTAAATTTAATGTCTCTATTTCAAGCATTCTTCCATCTTATAATTCACTACTAGTTCATGCCTATCTTACATTGTATTCAGGTTTAGCAACTAATTATGATGCTTGTTTAACATATGAGTTTAAGAGCCATTCAAAGACAAGCTTTCCATTTCCTAATTTTCACATCAACCATACATAGTGAATCAATACATTCATGGTTTAAGAACTTAACTATCAAAGGAGGTTATGGGCTAAAACCTTTCAACTTGACTCATAAATTACATCATTTAATAAACCAATTCAATAATATCCTTATTAGTCTTTCATTTATACGCCCAAAATCTGCTTAAGATCAATGTGGTATTAACTTTAGTAGTAACCTCATAGGACTTGTGATTCATGCGTGTTAACCACTCTTAGAATAACAGCTTCTTGAATCAATTTCTCACGTAAACTTAACCAAGAAATTACCATTGCAACTCACATAAAAATTCTTAGTATTATAGCTCATGCACCATACAACATTTATTTTTCAAACCATGGAAAGATCATTATTCTATTTTTTAAAAAGATTTTCTAATTTCATTTTATTTTTAAATATTTTTATTGCAAATTTAATATAATTAATTTTTCAAAAGTCAAATACATTAAGTTACATACGTAGATGGAAGCATTTTCAATTCATATGGAAAATCAAATTTATTAGTTATATTCATGGAAGTCATTCAACAAATTTTATAGAAGATTTTAAAGAGGATTTTTGGGAGATTCTTTTAAAATTCTTCATGCCAAAAATTCCTCAAATAAATTTTAGTGATAATAAGATTACCTAAGAATTCTTAGTTAATTAATTCAACATACGCACACACACACATGCTTGTAATAATGCTAAAATTAGTTTTATACCTTAAGGATCATATTTACAATCTAGCGTATATAAGATTTAGTTTATTTCATGTTAGCTTAAAATCATTCATCCGTAAAGGAATTCATTGCTAATTATTATTATTCTTGCCTAAATAGTTCATAATACAAGAGCATTTTCCCTTGAGATAACATGTAGTAATCTTTCTTTTTAGCCATTGGTTATAAAGCTTAATTCTTTAAAATGTTCATTAATATTTTAGTACATTTTAGTTTGTCGAACTAGCATAAGCCTTTTGCATGCCAACAACAACATTTCAATGGTCAATTATGTATACAAAAGTTTCAGTAGCAGTAGCTTCAATGTTCCCATATGTTATAATGCATTCTTAATACAGGTTATAAGAGGTTTCTTATTTATTCATTCATTCATGATGATTTTCAATAAAAGTACAGTTTCTCATTCTTTCTCTAACTAACTCGTTTCATTTTATTCCATTCCTAACAAAACTCACTAAACGTTTCATGTATCAAAGCCTAATACAAAAGTTATTAAATACACAACACTCCCCTTAGCAAACTTATAAATGTATATCATCTAATTCTATTACGAGTAACATATACATAGCACTTTTAAGAATAATATGTACTGTATTTATAAGGAATCTTTAATGTAATATACACATCACATGTAACACATTTGCATCATTACCTCATTAACCAATAATTATTTTCATAAAATCCTTCTTTTATCTAATAGTAGCCATTTAATGGCATGAATTAGGTGTTGTTTGTTGGTTAACTACTCGCATGGTCTGAATAAAAGCTAAACATATAATTACCCATTTTCTAGGTAAACTGTTAATTTATAAAGTAACATAAATTATACTAGTCCTTAATAACACATACAATCAAGCTCTACATGGGAATAAGTCTTACTGTCAATTTCGATTGTAGAATCCACCTTACATATATAGTTGCACACACCTAAGTTTAATTTGTTCTCTTCGCCAGTATTAAGTATCAAACACATAATTTGTTAACCAGCTACTTGCTTAACCACTTATAGTGCACATGTAGAACCTTCAATTACCATCGAACCATCCTTTATCAACTCATCAACTGCCTAAACTTTTCTGTTCTTCCTTTGGATAGTTTTAAGTTCGTAATGATGATATTTCTTTCAATCCTAAAGGTTCCAGTAGTTTTCACTCCACCACCTAGCATTTATTATTGTTTTTATTTTCTTTCCTCTGACTGCCATCTTCTTTAATGGGAGACATGTCAGTCTTTTTTATTATTATTAGTCATGTTTTTCCTTAATAATTTAACTTTTTAGAGCCTTAGGTTTTCAAACAAGATAAACATTTAAATTTACTAACCCAAGTTTACTTTAATCTATCCTTTTATTCATATGCATATATAACATGATACATGTTCACACACACAATTGGCATACTAATTTTAGTTCAGTTCTTTATTGACTTAACATAGTTATATCTTTAAATTCATTTATTACACTAACTAACTATACAATAACTTAACTGCTCTTATATAATTATACTACTATAAGGTATACATAATTAAATATAAGAAAATCATTAATTCAATTTATTCTGATATCTATAAAAAAGTAGCTAATCACTACATCAACGATCACATCAGATTTGCTATATAATATGAACCTTGATGGGTTTTAATTTATGATTCACATTTTTACTTGTTAAATATGCTATTTATAAATGATTCTAATCTATCCATTATTCTAACTACCCCTTTCTCTTCTCTTTAGTATAGTTTATTAAGTAATATCAATCATTAATATACTACTAACAAAGGTCCCTCTTCATTATTGATTGTATTTTTAAACACCACTAAATATATAAATATTCATAAGCTTACTATAAAATAATTTAAATATTAGATTAATAATGCCACTCAATAAACCACCATTTACACTAAAAAAATTTAATCATCAAAAATAAAAAATATAATTAACCATAATTAAAATAGCATGAGCAAGTGCAGATGTGACACCTCATGTGGAACTTAATCTTCTAGTATGAGATGGATGGCATACCTCCTAATGAATGGAACCACAATCAACCCAACAATAATGCAAAGGACATCAAGATGTTCAAAACTATGAACTCCATAACTAACTTGATAAGCTCAATGGTAATAATTATAGTGAATATATTAGTAACTTCCCCTTTGATTCATCATATGCTTTGATGATTATCTTAGATAGCTTCAAATTTAAAATCAAAATCCTAAAGCTTGATAATACTTTAAGAGGATAGGTATTGATACTAAAACCATCATCCACCATGGGATATGGAGTGAAGAAGTTCATGATATGCATCCTAATGAAGAATGCCTTGTTATGATGCATACCCTCGATTGGTTGATCAATGTTAGAGAAGGTAATCATATTGGATTTCAACTCTTTGTTCACTAATTGGTTTTTCATGCTACAGGCAATGGTAAAAGAAGAAATCGTCATGTTGGAAAGTGCCTTGATAATAGCCATCAATGTTTCTAGAAGGATAACACCAAGTTCCATATACTAATTATGGGTGGGGCTTTCTTTGTGACCTAGAGCAAGGCTTGCAAGGCAGAGATCGGAGGCTTGCTTTGAGTGAAAATGTAGTCTTCTAGAGGGGCTACCTTGAGGAATGAGACAAACTTAAAAGATTTGTAAGATGGAGTCACCACTGGATGGTTCCATATTTGGTTTAACTAACCTATAACATGAGTGCTAAGTCAAACCCTTTAGAGATGGGTTTAAGTGATGAAGATCTATTCCCTAAGAGTTTCAAGTTTGATTTTACCATTTTAGTCAAATTAATTGTCCTAGGTAGCCAAGCTTTTATAACATAAAATAAGCATACAACATGATATAGCATGGCAAATATGATATGGCAATCATAGTGAATGGACATATGGCATAGGTATGGCATGTGAAAGATGACATGGCAATCATAGTGAATGAAAATATAACATAGGTATGGCATGTGAAAGATGACATGGCAATCATAGTGAATGAAAATATAGCATAGGTATGGCATGTGAAAGATGACATGGCATAGGCATGACATGTGAAAGATGACATCACATAGGCTTGACGTGTAAAAGAATGACATGACATAAGCATGATATATAAAGGATGATATGTCATAGGCATGACATGTGAAGGATGACATGGTATAGGCATGGCATATGAAATGACATGGCATAAGCATGACATATGGAAGGTGACATGGCATAGGCATGATATGTGAAAGAATTACATGATATAGGCATGATATGTGAAGGATGACATGGTATAGGCATGATATATGAAATGATATGGTATAAGCATAATATGTGAAATGATATGACATAAGCATGACATGTGATAAGCATGACATGGCATAACATACATCATATAGCAGTGATAAAATAAACATAGCAACATGAATTAAAATTAATAATGGTCTAAAGAAAGGGATCGAGAGAGATAGGAGGATGCATGTTGAAATAAAGCTAAATCATATATATCAAGGAAATAAATTTGAGATATTAAGTAACATCCCCTCCACTCTAGAAAAATAACCTCGAGCAATACTAGCTAAAATGCATGAATGGAAATGCAAACAAATGAATAAATGTTAAGCAATAAGAAAGATGTAGGGCATAAATGACAAATCTGATGCCATGTAAAAGCATGAATTAAAGGTCAAAGTCTGATGAATATGATGGTAACACTCATAAAAATGCAAGAACAAACTCGAGTAGGCTCATGAAAATCATGAAAAATAATAAATTTTAGGTAAAATCATTAATATCATAATTAAAAGATTCTAAGATTACATGTGGCATCACTTAGAAATGAAACAACATCCAATTAAGCAAATCATGTCAAGTCACAAAATAAAACATAATTAAAATGGCATTTAACTAAGAAAATAAGAGAATTAATTGATTTAATAGCAAAATCAACACAAATTGATCATGGCATAATGAAATTGGAGGACTGTAACATCATTCAAGTATCAATTAAAGGTAGAAAACATATAACCCAATCATATCAATTGTAACAAATCAACAAATTACATAAGCATTTAACTGGAAAAGTAATTTTTAATTCAGATCATTAGGATTATTATGAAGCCTATTGTAACTTGAATTCAAATCATTAGGGTTATTATGAAACCTCAAATGCTACTAAAAACTTTAATAAACGAGTGAAATCAAGTGAAAATGAATGAAAAAACTTAAAAATCATGAAATCCATACAACGATATGTGGCATGCATAGTATGATATGCACAACATATAGACTATGTGTGGTGTATATAAATGATCATGTGTAGTACATAGCATGCAAAAATCAAAGGAAAATTCATTTTTAGGCAAAAACATAAACTAAAACATAAATTTAGGCAAATGTATGATTGTCCTAGATCATTCTAGCAATAAAAAAGTTATGAATGCTACTATTACATTCATAATTGAAGCCAATTATTGAAAAACAAAGCAAAAATAATAAACCCACAATGAAATTAAGAGAAAATGATAAGAAGAATAGGCATTCTACACTCACCAATGGATTAGCTTCAAAAACTTGACTCTAAAACATGATTAAGGATTCAAAGTAGGAGTAATTAATCTCTAATTCTAATTAAAAACTTAATTAAGTGCTTAATTAAGTGAGCAATGAAATTAGTAAAGTTTGGGTGCAATTCTTTTATTTTTGGACCTTTTTCCCATAAATATATGCCTCATATTTATAGATAAGGGTCGTGGGTTACCAAAAGTAAGCAAATAATATGGGATTCTAGAAAAATACAAAGGATATGCCCAGCATGTAGTTAAAACAACCCATGTGCACCCCCAAATGTGAGTGCATTCAGATGTGTGCTATATGACAGGCAAGCATCATTTGGAACATAAATGCATGATGATATTTTAAGCATATTAGATTTACATGGGAGAGGGTTATACACCATATGTATATCTTCTAAACATGCACAGAATGTAGCACTATGTGCTCCACACATCAAAAAATACATGTTATGTTCTCCACTTTCCATAAGCAAAATGTAACATGCTTCACATATTCAGAGCACTCATGGGAGGCTAAAAGGCATGTATGCAAATTATGATCAATATTGAGGACTTATACTAAGCTGAATCAAAGAAAACCTGAAGTTGTAACGTACGGGTGAAAGTCATAGTCTACACTAATATTAGCCTACAACTTCTTTAACTAATTGACAATTGCATTCTCAAGCTGAGCAACCTCTTTCCCCTCATCAACAGGTTATGGAGTTGGCATACTACTAGAACAAACATCATCCATAGTATGTTTAGCCTTAATTGGCTTCTTTAGAGTATCGAAATTCTTCCCTAAATTAAGAGGAGTGAATACTTTGCTAATTTGAGTCATGTTACAAAACCATTAAGATATCTTATTAGCACCAAGCCTTTTCTAGTACTTATTGGACTTACATGTTAGCTTGCCTACCTAGGAGTCTTAACCAACTCACCCTTCTTACACTTCTAAACCCATGTTAATTTATACTTATCAAATTTTTGAGTAGCTATAGCCTCATCCTTTGAACTATCATACCAAATGTATATGGTACTAATGTCAAACCTATCATCAAGCCTGATAGTAGGCAATCCGTCCACCTTCTCACTACCAAGAAAAGGAAAGGAGTTGAGAACTAGGGATTATAAGAATCCTGATAAGATCATATAGGTGCAGTTGGCTTTATAATAATTAGATAATAAGTTTATTTTAATAAAGGTTTAGATTTATTATGATCTTTAAGCTTACCTGAATCAATGGGATATTGAATGACTTACTTGAGAGAACAATAATCATTAGTATTATGGCCATGATGTTGGTGGTAATGGTAGATTTTGGTATCTATTATGATTAAGGTAGTGTTTAAAAGTTTGGCTTAAGTGGCTTGATGAGTTTGGCTTTCAAAAGACACATGAAAACCTTAGAAAGTGATATCCGAAAAATAGTCAAATTATTTACTCATTTGATAAACCAATGGTGCTTATCATCATACTGTAAGTCTTTAGATGATTCTTTGGATACCCAACCTCGCTATACTTGGAAATATTTAGGAGCTTGAACTTAGCAAAAAGCCCATTAATAGTTCAAATATAGAACTTATCAAAATTCATGCTAAACCTCATGCCTTTAGTCTTCATGATAAACTATAATTGTTATATCTTTTATTCTAGTATATAAGTCTTAGTTTTATAGATATCATGCATCCTAAATGGAGTGTCATCATTTATCTTTACATTATATAGATTAAAAGTTTTTCTTTTACACTTGATCAAAGCTGGTGGGGTAATGATGTCCCTAGGGTTGAAGGCCTCCTTCATTTGTTGTTGAAAGAGAGTTTTAAGGTCAATAATCAGTAGCTTCTCTATGGATTGGTTGATTAGCTCTTGCATAGTAGTAAGTGAAGTCTCCTGCAAGGCTAAGCAAGCTTTCTTAAAAGGTGATGCAGTACATTGTGGGTTTGTAATTTTTTGCATATGTTAGAAAGAGTTAGCATGGATGCATAAGCATGCATTTATTTTTCTAATGCATATAATATGACATATAAAATGTATGTGTTGATTCTAGAAAACATCCAATATTATGGCTACAAAAAGAGATTGGTTAGAGAAAAGTGCATGACTATGCCTATATGCATCTTTGATAGAAGATAAAAGGGCTAGTGAATATGTAGCACATAATAGCACACCCTACAACCCTTATAGCTCCATGAAGATTGTTTGATCCAAAATCTCTTGTATGGAATGCTAGCCTAGAGTTACATTGGAAACTTAAGGTGTGAAACTCTCAATATATGAGGCAAGTAAAGGTTTAATCATTGCTTCATCACATTAGGAATTATGGTGAAAATCCAACAATATTTTGGAATGATCATATTATTATGATAAAAGAATGCCAATTAAATAGGCATGAGGTTATGTAATCATTTCAGAATTATAATAATATTCTGATTCTTAGTAAAGCAATATAGGATGGGAAAATAAGCTAGATTAAGGCAAAGCTACTAATATAATAAGGTATAGATCCACATAGTGTACAAATAAGGGATCTTAGTTTAGAAAGTTTTTATGGTTAGTTACATGGGCTTTAGTTTGGTAAAATAGGCAAAGTCTCCTACCACAATGTCCATATATCTATCCAACCAAATGGAATCATCAACATAAGACTATACATCGCATCTATCTAGTCAAGGAATCATTGATGTTCCATAGTATTAGGCATTTAGTGGTGAAAGTAGACTTGTATTCCTGAGGAGTCAATTTGAGTCTAAGGTACTAACTCACTCATAATCATCAGCTAAGAAGTGATAAGAGTGTTGTAAAAATGCAACCGGTGTCCATGTTATGCTACATAATTAACCAATTAATATGGGATTTGAAGCTCTAAACTTTCAATGTTGCCACTCTTCATTGCAAGTCCCCAATCACCATAACCCAGAGTGAGGCTTGTAAATAAAAGACACTAGGGGTCTGCTTAAAAAGCAATCTTCCTGTGGGGCTCTCTTGAAGAATGATATGGACTCATATAAAGTCATGAATTGAGTTACCACTAGATGGTTCCAGATTTTGGTTCAACCAGCCCATATTATGAGTACTAATTAAAATTTCAGAGATGGATTAGCATGGTGAAAATTTATTTATTTAAGCGGTTAATTTTCACTTTTACCATATTAAGTAGTTAATTTACCTAGGCAAGTGCATGGACATTCATAGGTATGAATAATATTACACAACATGGCATAACAATAGATATAGCATGACAACATAATAAAGTGTAGAAGTATAATAATAAATTGAATAGCCTTCAGAAAGGGAATTAAGGAGATATGAGATACATGCAAAATAATGCTAAACATACATTTAGGGGGAAACAAATAAAATAGAGGCCTATTATACTACATAAGAGCTTCAATAATACAATAATGAGATGTTAAACAACATCTCCTCCACTTCACTCAAGGAAAAGAAATAGGGCCTTTGGTAATACTAGCTAAACATGCACAAATGAAAATGATAAGTAATCAATAATCATTAAGCAACAATGAAGACGTAAGGACACAATTGACCAATTCAAGCTATAGGTAAGCATAAATCAAGGATCAATAACTACTAAATATGTTTGGAAATCATTCATGAAAAATGCAATTAACACGAATCAAAATATGAAAAATGTCATTAAAATGAATGAGAACTCCTAAAATCACTCTAGCAAGTTATTTAAGCTTAATTTACTTTCCAATTCACTTTTAATCATCCATGATTGCAAGGAAACAAATCAAATGGTATGATTTGAAATTCAAGCAAAAATTAATTCTTAAGCAATTATAGAATATAAATTAGAAGATTTCAAGACCCTAAGCATCACTTTGAAATGAATCAACATCCAAATTTGGTTTACTCACATCAATAGCATAATAAACAATTAAAATGACATTTAATTGGAAAATCAAGCAAAATAAATTTATTTTTATGTAAAAATGAATAACAAAGATCATGAAACTTAAATTGGTTAACTCTAACATTATCAATCATTAATTAAAAATGAATCAACAACAAATTTCCACTTCAATCATGTCAATTACAAACCAAATCAAATTAAAATGGCATTTAACTTGAAATATTAATTTTGAAGCCAAAATTGATCAAATTGTACCAATGTATGATAAATTAATATCATTTGGGTCATTGTAAAAGCCTAAATACTATTAGAAACTTTGAGTGAAATAAAAAAAAAGAAGTGAATTCAAATGAAAAATAGTAATTTCTAGATAAAATATACATGATGTATACAACATATAATTTGATGTGCACCACACATGGATTTAGAAAACCTCATATGCATAGCACATAGATGATTATGTACCATATATAGTGTTCTAAAAAATAGAAAAAAGTGGATTTTAGGCAAAATGATGAATGCAATCATGACAAGGGAAGAATTTAAGATTGACACATATCATTTAGAGTTATAAAAAACCCAAATGCTACTATTGCATTCCAAAATCATATCAAATCATAAAAATCACAAACCCATTACAAAATCATGGAAATCAAAAGAACAAGAAGAAGAGAATGGCATTCCATAACTCACCAATGCAAGAATGAGTCTTCAACTTCTTAATTCCAAGTTAAGCAAAGGATTTAGTGAATAACTTTACCTTTAATCACCTAATTAAGAGTTAATTATATGATTAATTAATTGAGCAAGTAATTTTGTAGAGTTTAGCCTAATTTCTCAAATTTTGGACCTCTTTTTTATAAATACATAAGTTATATTTATAAAGGAGAGTTAGAACTTGCTAAAAATGGATTGACACATCCTACACTATAAGTGCATGAGAATGTGTGCTATTGTCACATCCTGCATTTAGTGGTTTATTGTGCATTTCTACATTGATGCTATGTTGTGTTTTCTATGTTTAAGATGTAAGTTTATAATTAAAATTAAGTTTAAAGCTTAAATGAGGATATTAGAAATTTTTACCGTAAACCACTAAAATTGATGTTAACCGGCACTAAAACTTGGATTCTAAGTTATCTACAGTGAATTTGACTAAATGGTTTTCACCATTTGACATGTGTTAACTTACTCTAGGTATATGTCAATTTTAAAAATTTTGGATTAAAATTTATTTTTGGACGTTAAAAATTGGGTCGTAATTATTTAAGTGATTAACTGATGAAATATTAAGGAAGTTAGATGTGTAAGTTTATTATAAATATTTTGTTAGCAAATTTTAGAATTTATATAAGTTATAAGTGGTTTAATTATAATTATTTTCTTCGAAATAGGAAATTTGAGGTTAGGAAATTAATTAATAACTAATTATGATCAATTAAATTATATTAATTGTAAAAAAATATATAAAATGAGAAATTATTTATATTAGGGGCGTGTCAGTAGAAATAAAAAGTTAAAAAAAGATTAAGTTAGGATTTAAGCAAATATAAAGAATATGTCTATTACTTAGAAGGGTAAAATCATCATTTAAGTTGTATTATTAGGGTTAGGAGATTTTTAAGAGTTTGCCCTACATATTAATTCCCCTTCCAGCCGCCCTACCCCACCCTAACTCCTTTCTCTATGACTGAACTCCCTTCTTCTTCCATATACTTGCTTTCAAGTGATTTTTCAAAGCCTTATCCTCTTAATCTTATCTTCTCTTTAACCTACCGCTCTTCTTTATTTGTTTTGCTCATTTTGTCTCTAGCTTCATTAATCAAATGATAGCTATGTATTTGGAGTTATTTAAGCTACAATTTATTTTTAAGCTTGGTCGAAAAGAAGCGGATGAGTGGTGGATGGAATTGAATAAGAATTGTTCTTTAGATCTTCTCTTTTGGCGATTTTTCTTGAGTTCTTACAAAGTTACTGGGTTCTTTGGTCTGCCCAAATCCCATCTATTATTTTAAAGAAGAAACCAAAGCATAATTGTTTAAGTAAGTTAGTTTGTTTTTGTTATTTTTATTTTTCCTTTAAAAGTTGTAATATGGGCGCCCTCTAACCTTCAATCTTTGTTCATTTAGCTTTGGAACCGACCCTTAAGAAGGTTTTTCCTTCAGGTGATTTTGGTGCGCATATGTGGAGCTTAATAAAAAGGGCAAACCATTGTAATCAATTCGGTTTTTTTTTTGAGTTTCTGGTAAAGGTGAGTTTTGGTTGTTATGGCGTTATATTGTTTATGCACATTAAATGTGGACAGTAACTGTTGGTCGAATGGTTATATAGCTTTGGGTTGTTTCTTTGTAGCCAAATTCTGAGTAAGGTGCATCAATAATGTTTTTGTTGTTGTTAGAACAGATATAGGACAAGACGTAATTATTGGAGCATAAGTAAGGTTATACGTATAGAAAGATAATTGTTTCTAAGTTAAGGAATGGTTGAATTAGGAACTATAATAGAGTAAAGAAGAGGAATGGATTTTGCATGTTCATACGGGTTTGATAAATAAATGCTAACGTGAGGTATTAGAGTTTACAAATAAAGCTTTACTATTTCTATTTTGGTAAATAAAAAGTATATATGGATAAAATGAATTTGGTTTTCTTAAAAAAAAAAAACAATATATATAGATATATAACTAAGAATATATATAAATAAATATCCATATATTATCAACCAAATTTAGTCTTGACAACAAGGTTATTTATGGTTTCATTAAGTAAGTAGATGTCATGTAATTAATCAAGCAACAAGTTGGAGAAGATGTGTTTTTGTTAAAAAATGCTGAATTATGAAGTTTGATTTTCAATACTTGATTGAATTAAGTAACATCGTTTGGCATTTTTGCAAATTTGAAGTTAATATATTTACGATGAATACTTGTTGAAATGAGAATCTGAACATGTTAAGAAATTTTAATATTTACGGTTAAATGTTGAATTAAGTGAGGTGATTATCATTAGTGCTAAAAATTTAATAATAAATATTTAATAATATAAATAGTGGGTTGATAGACAAATATTGAAATTAAAAATAGAAGAATACTTTTGGTAATAAGTTAAGAATTTAAACATTTAAGAGACTTATATATATAAAAACAATATATGAGTATCAAAGTTTGTTTATAGAATATAAGGTTGAGAATAATAAATTTTATAAATCTAATTTATGGTTAAACACTCATT
>CANYBF010429430.1:0-13276 GCA_948192965.1 Dalechampia spathulata
GGCTAACTCTTGCCTACGTCCACTTTCTCCTAAGTCTCAACTTAGGGTTCCACTAAAATCTTAATCAATTACAATAAAGGATTCACCAATGAATCCAATCCCCAGTGTTTTCAAGGTTTACACTCTAACCTTTACAATTTCAATCCTTACAAACAACTCAAATACACAACTAATCCCCAATGAATTAATCTCACACTAACCCCACAATGATTACAATAATACATAAAGAGCAAATGAGAAAACAAGCTTAAAACTTACTTGTAACTGGTGAGAATAGCTCAAGAACAGATGCTCTGTGATTGTATTTTCGTTAGCTAAAAAGATATGAAAGTTGTTGTAATGAAACTAGCCATTTTTCAGACTTTAAAACCTAATTTCTAAGACGCGTACGACCGTACAGTATTTGTACGCCCGTACGGATTCAAAACTAGCCGTTGGAAAATGTGAGGAAACTGTGGTACAGTCGTACCATCACTTAGTACGCCCGTACCAACCCAAGTTTCCTGACAAACAAATTTTCCTGCGAGTTCACGTACGACCGTACCACCCATTGGTACGCCCGTACCGAAGCAGGTTTACTGACAAACAAAATTCCTGCGAGTTAACGTACGGCCGTACCAACTAATGGTACGCCCGTACCACAACCAATGAAACAATACACACTTGGTACGCCCAGCCGTGTGGTCGTACCACTTCACATACAACAGTTGGTACGCCCATACCAAATACAAAAACACTTAGAAAATTGCAAATAACTTAAATTGACTCACACGTGATACAACACTCAAAACCTAGGGTTTAACAATTTATTTCACCCTTCATTTTATCATGATGTTGTATTCTATTTCTTTAAATCTTTTTATCATAATAACCTTTTTTATAATTTTAAATTTATATTTATTATTTAAACATTATATGTTTGTAGAAAATATTATTTAATATCTTTATTTATGCTGATCAAGTGTTTTTAAAATATTAATTAATAATATTTTTTGTAACTTTATAAATATTTCATTTTGTTAAAAAATTATAAATAATATTTTTATTTATGTAATTTCATTATTAAAATTAGTTGTTATAAATTAACACTATTATTATTAGATAATTAAAATAAAATAAAATAAATTTTTATAAATTATTTATTACAAATTTAATATAATTAGTATTTTTGAAATTTTAATAATTTAGATATTTAAAATCATAGGATTTCAATTGAAAAGGTTAAATTATATGTTAATAATGTGTAATATTTTATAACTTTAATAAATACCTCATATTTTTAAAAATAATCATAAGGAATATTTTTTTATAATTTTATTATAGAAATCGATCGTTATAAATTAAAACTATTACTATTAAATTATTAAAATAAAATAAAATTAGTTTTAACAAATTTAGATTATTTAATAAACTTTTATTTTCTTAAAATAAATCATTTCTATTAAAAATAATTCATATTTATTTTTAATGTTCAATAGAATTCTTAAAAAATAGTTATTATAAATTAAAATTATTACTATTAAATAATTAAAATAAAATAAAAATTAGTTTTAATAAATTTAAAGAAATGGTAAAATCATCATTTTACTTATTATTCTTACATCTTATAGTATTGATTAAAAATTTGATAGACGTATCCAAATCCTTTATTTGGACCTTTTATACCTCATCATCATCATTTTCTTCTTCAAAGATCACTTCCGCACCATTAATACCTTCACAATCTTGTTCTTCCAATTGCTCTAATAGTCACTGCACCTGCAATTTCTATAAAAGCTACTACAACTGTGGTCAATTCCTCTAGGGAATGCTTAATCATTAACTTCTTCCATGGTTATATTCTAGCTCATCAGTCGGTAAGACATGATGTTCGTGGTGTCAATTCATCATGTGGCTGTCTTTGAAGTGTTCTCACATCCTCCTCAGATATGCATGTAGATGAATCTAGGTCTGCCATTTTTTTTCCTTTTGCAAAACTTAATCGGACCATAATGAGGGTTATAAAACTGAGCATCAATGACATCTGAATTTACTTGGAAAGGTTGATCATCAGCCAAACTACTTTCATATTGTTCCACTTCCATAATAATGAAAATTGGTGTAAGGATGATGGGACGCACCAATTCGCATGGATCCAATCTCTGCCTAATAATGCATGGTAGTTAGCACTAGAATTAATGACAAAGAATGCTGATAATGAAGTACTAGATCTAATTGCTAGCTTCATTGGTAGAATGCCCAATGTCTTTGAAAATTCTCCATTAAAAGCTGACACTTGAACATTCATTTCAATTAAGTCATCTTCTGTTCATCCAAGAAGATGCATCATAGTTAATGGCATGATGTTAACGATAGATCCATTATCAACGAACACCCTAGAAATAGGTCTTCCATTCATGTTTGCTTTTATATAGAGTGGTTTAATATGTTTAGTCATCTCCTCTCCTAGTTTTTCAAACACCACTCTTTTAGATTTCTGGGGATGGGCTACCTGGATAAAAATCCTAGTGTAATATTATTGTGTATCAATGCAAACTTTAGGGTTTTGGGAACTTCCACTTCCTCCCTTCTCTACATAAATTCATATGGCAGAGTTATCATATTACTAATAGAATCAAAAGGAACAGAAATACCTTCAACTACAAATGAACTACTATCTTCTTGAGTTTGTTTTTTATTAGTCTTTTCCTCGTTGGCCTTGATGTCCTCCATAGCTATCCTGTTAAATTTTGATTTCTTTTTTAGCTTATTCCTTGATTGAAAATGCCTTCTCTCTACATCTCTTCTCCTCTGCAATCTCCTTTTCTATGTTTTGGTCAGAGGTACAAGAAACTTTTTATGGTACAACTTATGCCCCTCTTAACTTGTAGGAACTAATGAAGGTGTCACAAATCTAGGCTGATGTCGTTGGCCCTCTATCTTTCCCAGCTTTATCTGCTTTGAAGAGGAACCCTCATCTTCTCTCTTCCATACATTCTAAGGCTTCCCCTTGCCAAACAGTTACTTTACTAAGGCCCTTATGATTAATCACCTTGCCTACCATCAGGATCCAAGTTTGTTTATTGGTAGTTCCAGCCTACTTAGACCTATCCTTCACTTTTTCCTCTAGCTTCTTGGACTTGCTAGCATTCAACAAAGATCATAAATCAAAAGTGGTAGAAGCCATAGGTAGTGGAGGAAAAGGATCCTCATCCACCATCAAGGTCTTCTTCTTCTCAAGAAATTTGAGCACTCCTTTGTTTATTTGATCCTAAATTAGATTTTGAAATGTCCAGCAGGAATTGGTGACATGACTCAAGGAAGTATGGTATTTGCAATAATATTTACCTTTTTATTCCTCAATGGATGGAAACTTATGGTTAGGGGGAAGCTTAATCACCTTTTCCTTAAGCAAGAAATAAAAAATTTCCTTGGTTTTAGTAACTTTGAAGGTATACTGTAGCTATTGTGAAGATGCAACCTACTTTTTCCATAAATCTGGCACCTTCTTCACTAAAGAAGGGCACATATAGGAACCTAAACTTGAAACATCAGCCACAGCCACAACCATGTCTGAATCCACTCTTTTCTAAAAATACAATCCCATTCCAGCTTTCTTTCTTTAGTTCTCTTCTCTTAGTAAATCTTTATACTCAGACACTTTTATTACCAATTCATAAAAGTCTCTGAACTCTATACCCTAAAACTTCTTGCGAAGTTCAATGTTCAAACCTCTTTAAGCCATTTTTATGAATTCTCCTTCAAGCAAAAAGATCTTGCATTTATTCCTCATCTTTTTGAACCTAGCGATAAAGGAATCAGCACTTTCACCAACCCTTTGAGTCACTGTAGACAATTCAACAACACACACCTTGAGTTCAGTCTTGAAAACTTGAGTATGAAACTCTCTCAAGGTCATGCTAGGTCTGGAGTGAATTTCGAGGCAGAGTGGTAAACCAAGTAAATGCTACCCTAGTCAAGGAATTAGGGAATAAATGCAATCTGAAAAAAATCAAAATTATCATAATTCACTAGCTCGCCATATTGGATTGTGAACCTAGCAACATGTTTTATAATGGATTGTCCGTTCTCCCTTGAAAATAAAGTAAAGTCTGGAATTTTATAACGTCTTGGGTACAGATTGTCTCTATCAACTACATCTGGATACAGTTTATGAAACTTAGGGTAACCAAATTGTCTCAAGCTTAGCCTATACAATTCTTGTACAACTTCCCTAATAGTATCTATATTAATAGCTTCCAGAGCCATACCTGGATGAAAATCCTAAAGAACAAACCTGTTCAATCCTTAAAAATTGCCCCCTAAGCTTCTTCCCAAAGGTATATCCATATCATATTGATCAGGCTACAAGTAAGGGTTAATAGTAGCAAAACTTTTATGTGGAAGAACGGGCGGCCTCACATTCGTTCGACCCTATGGGGTCTTACTTCCATCTTCTCTCTTATGAGAAGGAATATACTTTTCCTCTATAGGAATCCTTGATGTTTCACTCATTTCTCTATTTAGATGGGCAGTAACCCTTTGCACCCCAAGCATTCCACCTGAATCTTGTTTGTGTGGAAACCGATTCACTTCTTGAAATAAAGCAAATTGCTATAGGGACTAAGGAATATTTAACTTTTCAACCACCTTATTCATATTTGAACATAAGTTATTGATTGCTTTAGAGGGTTGGACCTCTTTCTGCAAATCACTTACGTTCATGGTTACTTTTCTTAGCCATCCTCAATCACCTTCCCCAAAGAAGCAACTATGCTAGTTGTGCTCTCCTTCAAAGCTTCATTAAAGAATTTCAAAAATTCAACCATAAACTCTTTGCGAAACTTATCAGGTTTCTCACAAATAATAGTAGGTCTTGTTGGGTTCATCTCCTGAAGCCCTATTAGTGCCCCTAGGAATTCTCTTGCATGGATCCTACCTGGGGATGAAGCCGGATCAAACTACTCTGGATTAGTGGGAACATTCTCTTCTTATCTTAATCTTGTAGCAGTAGAAACTTTCTCCAAATCTTAAGATTTGGCTATATCTTTACCTAAAGTGCTATAAGTTTTAGAAGCCATTGTCACGTTGGTCCTATTAGGCATGCCAAAATTATTTAGCATGGATTTAGTAAGATTGGTTGTGGGCGTACCATATAAGAATCCTCAATAAATGCATGGTAGCCCAAAAGAAGAATATGGCTAGGACTTATAACAAGAGGGTTCAAAAAAGAAGTTTATGGAAGGTGAGTTAGTATGGAAAATCATTTTGCCATTGGGGACCAAAGATAGAGAGTATGGTAAATGGTCGCCTAATTAGGAAGGATCCTTTAAGGTGCATCAGGTATTGGAAAGAAACACTTATTGGCTCGCTACCCTATATAGAGTCCCTCATAAGCGATATATCAATGGAAGGTATTTGAAGAAGTATTATCCTATATTGTAGGAACGCACACAGAAGCCAAAAGAATGAATGATCAATTGTGGCTTTATACCAATACATCGCTGTAGATTAGATTTAGTTTTTTCAATCATTATGTTTTCCTGTAAATATGTTCGATGTAAATATAAGATAATGGTAGGCTAGAAAGCCACTATTGTAATTTGGAAGATTGGCTTTAAGACCATATTTTATTAAGTAATATAGTAATAAAGTTCATCTTAGGGCTACTCTTTATTTTATTTGTTCAATTTATCATTAGCTTAGAGAATCTGCATAGATGATAGTCATCATAGAAAGGGAAAGTCTAAGTGATATGAGGGATTTACATGTATCAAGATACAACACTAGTTAAATCGTCACAGTTACAAGGGTGCAGTACTAACAAAAGAGTATTTGATGTCATAAATCAATGTCAGTCTTAAAGCACTGTAAACCTGGTAAGCAAAACAAAATTTTATGCATATGTAAACACATATTCATGGTTGTGGTGCTTGGATGAAGTGATTGGTGAAAGCTAGAATTATCATTATACATATGTTCATTGGCCAAATAGAATGCAAGATGCAAATGGTTGTAGCTATAGTGATTGAAATGTAAAATGCACCTAGAAGTCAGAATTATCATCATACATATGTTTATTGGCCAAACAGAATACAGAGTACAAGTGGCTTCCATTATAACATGATGTTATGGGATGCAATCGATTCTTAAAAGTCAAGATCATGTACTTGACAACTGAAGGGGATTCATATGGATTCTTATGAATGTATGGTTTGGTTGGCCCTCATATAATATGAATAAATACAATGATAGTTAGTACATGTTTATGATGCTTCTGGAATGCAAAAGGGTGGGGATAGGAACGCTTACTAGAGGTTGTTAAGCCTTTGAATGCCTGCAGTTATTATAGCAGGAAAGATAGAGAACGGTTCTTATCAAGAGGCATTAAGATACTTAAAAGAAATAGTTATCAAAAGGAATTACAAGTCTATAACTCAGTGTATATAATTCAGTGGTGTTGGAGAATTAAAAAAAGGGAAATAAAGATAAACGTCTTTCTATGCTTTTGAATGATATTTACTCTTCAGTTGCTTCCAACGAGTCTTGATGGAAACTACTTCTATGCAAATCTACTCATGCTCTCGATGGAGGGAAGCCATGATCTCGACACTACTTTATAGGAATCTCTGAAGCGAATGTACTAGTTTCCTGGTCTACTCACATTCGACCTTTGAAGATAAACCTGTAGAAATAAGACTTTATTTCTTAGCCTTTAGAATGATGATCCTTGTTCTGCAGTTCCACTATCTCTTTCTTTGTTTCCTCGAGTTCCTAGGTTGAGGCCTCCACCATCTTAGCTTATTTCTGCCACTCTACTACACCATCTTTGAGGTGGTTTTTTAGGTCCCAAACTCCATTGTACTTGGAAACATCTAGTAACTTGAACTTGGCACGTAACCCTTTGATAGCCTACACAGAGAACTCATCAAATGTCATGCCTTCTGCTATGAAACATGCTCTTATATGATTATTAATTCTCTACTTTAGAAAATTGATAATCACCCTACAAGGGATTCAATAACTTGATATGTTAAAAAGTAATATTTTTTTTATGCGCATAACAATCCAACATCTATAAACATTCCATTAAATTATTTATTGATATTATATTGATAAACAAACATTTATTATATCCACACCCTTTTAACATTATTAGTATACACACATCACTTTATTTATTTATAGACAACCCTGATGAAATTGTTATGTTGACTTCATAAAACACAATATAATAGTTTATTAGTTATAATTGTTTTACTACCAATATTACCCAAAAAGTAAATTGCATGAGAATCGCGAAGTAGGAAACTGCTTCGAAATCTGAGTCCACTATTTGAATTACTACCTTAGAGACTTGGTGCTGACACCATTATAACCTTTGCTCTCTTGTATCACTAGTGCCTGCGTTCATTAATTGATAAACGTTGAGTATAAAACTCAGTGGTGCTAGTAAAATAACAATCATAAATTATATAACATCAAAAAGCAACAATTTAACATAAGCAAAACATTTCAACATTAATACTATTTAGCATTACAACATATCACTAGTCAAAAGATATTATTACTTGTATTCATTTTTACTATTGACCTATGAGATTTATTATACAACTATTATTTGTTCACATCCATTCATCATATAATAATAATTATAACATTCCATAATATTATTCCACAAATACGATGAATATGCCTTAGAGAATGCAATTTATGAATTGCATTCCCCCTTTATTTTTCCTTTGCCATTTTCATTTCATTGCCCCTTTTAATTATGTATATTTCTATACTAGATCTTTCATTTTATTTCATTTATATGGTTCAATAAACAGGAACCCATTTCACTTTCTTTTCCTTTCCATTCGATTTTCTATGGAAATCCATTTTATAGCCTAGTATATTTTCATTAAACTTTTTCTTACTTTCACTCATTTTCCTCCTTCCTTATTCCTCCATGATATGTCATGCCATGTTTAATGCGATGATGCATTTATGATTATCATGATAATTACGTGAATCATAATGTTATGGATACTCATTAAATGACATTACGTTAAATTATAGACATTGTTCCTTTATAGATCAATTAATGATCGAGGAACACTAGCACAAACCTGCTGTGAGCGCCGGTTTCTACCAACCGCCCAGAGCGAGGCTTGCGAAGCTCGCAGACAGGGGACGACACTTGGAGCGAAAGCACAGTCTTCCCGAGGGGCTACCTCGAGGAATGATACAGACTTAAAAGAGTCACAAGGGAGTTACCATCGGATGGTTCCGGATTGGTTCAACCAACCCATAACATGAGTGCTAGTTAAACCCTTTAGAGATTGGGTTCAGGTGGTGAAGATCTATTTCTATGAGTTTCCAAAATCGATTTTACCATTATAGTTGGAGTTAATTATCCTAAGCAGGCAAGCATACGAGCGTATATGTAAGCACATAGCGTGACATGTGATTTGGTGTTGCACGGTTGCATGTAGAATGGCATATAATGCTATATGACATTTGGATAGCATGACATATGCATGACATGTGACATGATGACATATTAAAATGACATGGCATATACATGACATGACATAATAATTCATGGTATAGTAAATGACATGGCATATGTGACATGGCATAGTGATGCATGGGTGAATTGGCAATTGACATGGCATGTGACATGGCATACGACATGGCATACGACATGGCATACGACATGATATGTGGTATGGCATATAGCATGGCATGGTATAATGACATGTGACATGGTATATATGGTATGGCATAATGGCATATGGCATGATAAATTAGCATGGTAGCATGTGATATGGCATGGCATATTGGCAGATAACATAGTAAATTGCGCGTATTGCGTTGCATATTCACATATTTGGGTTGTATTGACATACAAGATAATTATGTTATGGCATGGCATAGAAGTGTGTGGATGTGGCATGTGACATGATATGGCATATATATTATAGCAAATATAATAAACCATCCATGAATGAAAAATAATAAAGTTCGGTGAAAGGGAGTCGAGGAAATGGGGGTACACACGAGATTTTAGGGGAATTATTACAAAACAATAAATAATTCTATCTTATTACACAAATATCTGCATATACAACATTTTTGAGGTGTTAAGTAACACCCCTCCTCCTCGGGAATTTTTCCACCTCGGGTAGCACGAGCCAAAAATACATGAGTGATAAATATAAAATAAACACAATAAATTCATTAGTAGCAAATGTATTTAGGATTTATTTGACTAGTCCAATGCCATATGAAAGCATGAACCAAGAGTTAAAATCACACTAATTATGTGGCAACAATCATACGAATTAACACGATCCAGATCATGAAAATTAAATAAATAAAAATAATTTTAAGTAAAATTATTTTTGGTTGATCATGGAAAATCAAATGGGAATTGCCAACATCACATGAAACAATTGGAGATAGCAACTCAACCAATTTGAATCTAATCCTATCAAAAATCATATTTATATGAGTTAAATAAGCATTTAATCATGAAAAATTAATGTTGAGGCCAAAATTAATTAAATGTAATTAATTTATGATAGATCCAATACACTTGAGTTACTGTGAAACATCAAATACCACTGGAATTATCAAATCAGGTTGAAAAATGATTAAAAAATATGATTTTTTAAAAATTTTCCAGGGAACATGCGCACGCATATAGTGCTATGTGCACAGCACATAGGCTATATGTTGCGCACATACCATGATGTGTGGCACACATAGGGAGTGAATCTATAATAAAATCAAATTTATTAGCATAAACACGATCTACAGACAAATCCCAGCAAGTTTAATGAAGACAATACCTCATTTTAAGCACGAATCGGCCTCTGAATTGCAAATCAAACAAATAAATACGCATTTAACTTGAATAATTAATTTTGATTTTAAAGCTAAAATTAATTAGATCTGGACAATATTTGATAGATCCGGAACACTAAGACTATGGAGAAGCCATTAATGTTGCTAGAAACATCAAATTGGAAGCAAAAACGAGTGAAAACGGAAGCGAAAATTAGTTTTCTGGAGAAAACAAAGGCCTATATGTGCCACACATAGGCTGTGTGTGGCACACATAGATGAAGGTGTGGTGCACATAGCAGAGAAAATAGAAGAAAAATGAGGTTTTTCAGCAAAAACCCGAGATCCAGGTCAGATCTGAGCAGATCTAAAGTGAAAAATGCATTTTTGACCCGTAGATGAGCATCTAACTTGAAAATTAATTTTTAAGGCTAAAAATTAATTAGATCTGAAGAATATATGATAGATCTAGAACACTAGAGGCATGGAAAAGCCTCTGATGAAGCTAGATTCATCAAATCGGGGAAGAAATTGAGTGAAAAGTGAACAAAATATGCATTTTCTGGAAATTTTTGGGGCTATATGCACCATATATAGCCCTATATGTGCCATACATAGGCTGTGTGTGGCGCACATAGGCGAATATGCGCAGCATATACCCCTGAAAATAGTGGCAGAATGAAGGATTTTTACAAAAATGCAAGATCTAGCTCGGATCTAGGCAGATCGAAGCCAGATTTGCATAGTTTTGATTATAAAATAGCATTAGTAATAAAAAAACATGATTGAAGCCAATCAACATAAAATCAAGCTAAAAATTAAAGGATTTTAGTAAAATCTTGAAGAAAGTGGAAGAAAAATGAAGATTTACCTTATGATAGTAGGTTTTTCTTCAAAGTCTTGCTTCCAAACGTGCTTAGGGAGCCTAACTAGTGTTAATTAGTCTCTAAATCCTAAGAAATTTACTTAATTAAGTATTTAATTAAGTGAGGAATGATTTTAGTAGAGTTTTGGCTTGCTTTAGCAATTTTTCGAAACCCTTTTTGATGAACCAAAGCTCTATATTTATAGAGGGAAATTAGGGTTTGGCAAAAATGTAATTTTCAATCTGGAAATTGAAAATTTATAGGCTATGTATGCTACATATGGTGCTATGTGTGCCACACATAGCCTATATGCGCAGTATGTAATGCTATGCGCTACGTACATAGCATTTTGACCCATCGCGTGGAGCTCACTGTGGCTACATCGGGACGTGTGCCCCATGCCCAATAAGCATCATTTCATGTCCTAAAACATTATATGATGTGGCGCATATTAGATTTGGTCCTGATAAGGCTCCCGACCAAACATCTTTTTTCACTATATGCATAGCACATAGTGCTATATGCTACGCATATAACATTTTGCCCCTATGCGTTTTGCATCGCACGGGCGAAACAGGATGCGCACCGTATGTCAAATAAGTGTCATTTGACATTCTAAGACATTGTGTTATGTGGAGCACATCAAATTTGGCCCCGAAAGTGGGCCCCACCAAACGTCTTATTTTGCTACATGTGTAGCACATAGTGCTATATGCTACACATATAGCATTTTACCCCTATGCGTTTTATGTCGCATGGGCGAAACGGGATGCGCACCATATGTCAAATAAGCATTATTTGACATTCTAAGACGTTGTGCTATGCGGAGCACATCAGATTTGACCCTGAAAGTAAGCCCCACCAAACATCTTATTTTGCTACATGCATAGCATATAGTGCTATATGCTACTCATATAGCATTTTGCCCCTATGTGTTTTGCATTGCATGGGTGAAATGGGATGCGTATCGTATGTCAAATAAGCATCATTTGACATTCTAAGACATTGTGTTATGCGTTGCACATCAGATTTGGCCCTGAAAGTGGGCCCTACCAAACGTCTTATTTTGCTACGTGCGTAACACATAGTGCTATATGCTACACATATAGCATTTTGCCCCTAAGTGTTTTGCATCGCAAGGGCGAAACAGGATGCGCACCGTATGTCAAATAAGCATCATTTGACATTTTAAGACATTGTGTTATACGGAGCACATCAGATTTGGCCCCAAAAGTGGGCCTTACCAAATATCTTATTTTGCTACATGCGTAGCACATAGTGTTATATGCTACGTATATAACATTTTGCCCCTATGCATTTTGTGTCACATGGGTGAAACGGGATACACACCGTATGTCAAATAAGAGTCATTTGACATGCTAAGACGTTGTTGTTACGCCCACGTCTAGGACCCTAGGAGTTTGTATGTTTACACATATGTATACGTGTATAAATATATATATGCGTATGTGTATATGTGTATATATGTATGAGTATGCATATACGTGTATGAATTGTATTTGATGAATGTGATGGATGATGCTTTCTTGAGAAATGTATATGTGTGTATGCATATATTATGCGAATATGCGTATGTGGTTATGGTTGATTGTGTGTCGTCACCTTATCGGGAAGCGTGCCTTCTCGGTTGGATGAGGGACGATGAGTATTTGTGCTTAGGTTTGTATTTGGAAGTATGGTTTGGGTATTGAGATAGGTTTCGGGCATTTTAGGCTTGCCAATAGGCAAGAGTGTGCCTGAAAAGTGTCTGTAACGACTCGTGAAGTGGCATCACGACTCGTTACAGAGGATTTTGTGAGTGTGTATGTGGGGAAGTTACTGTAACGACTCGTGAAGGGGTCATCACGACTCGTGAAGGTAGGTTTTGCCTAGGACAGTCGAGTTTTTGGTCGGGCATGACTCGTGATGGAGTGTCACGAGTCGTTACAGAGAATTTTGAATTCACGAGTAGCGTCACGAGTCGTGGCACGAGTCGTGAAGGGGTTCACGAGTAGTGTCACGAGTCGTGAAGGGTGTACGTGTCGCTTCCTGTAGGCAATTTTGGAGCTGTCACGAGTCGTGACAGGGGTGTCACGAGTTGTGACAGTGTGTCACGAGTCGTGACAATAGCTTTGACGTCATTTTGTTGACTTTTTGAGCATTTTTAATCGAGCTTCCATCGTAAGTTTCTCCATTTTCTTCCGTTCTAAACCTTCTTAAACCCTAAGAATTCTCCCATTTCTTCCTTCTTAAATTATCAAAACCCTAGAGGAAGCGCGATTGAAGTTAGAAGGGATCGTGTTGAGGCTAGGCACTTGAGTTAGAGCTTGCTTGTCATTGAGGTTTGTGCTAAGTGTTTAGTTATGTCTGTTAATGTCATAACTTGGATTCCCTTGTGATTTCTAGCTCGTGATTGAGAGCTTTAAGGGAATAATCCCTTATGCTCTGCTTTTATTATTATTGTATTGAGTGGTATTGATGGATGCTTGATGCTTAAGTTATGAGCATATGAATTAGTGATGTCGTGTTGATATTATATGATTGCTTATGAAATTTGCATATAGCATTGATGTTTGAATTAATTGTTGATGGAT
>CANYBF010429515.1:0-19096 GCA_948192965.1 Dalechampia spathulata
TATATATATATATATATATATATATATTTACATATATCTATAATAGTAAAAAATAAACATAACAATAAGAAAAATAAAGGCTTAGATAACATGAAGATAAGAAGTATTATAGTTTTATAAAATAAAAATAAAAATAATAAAAAATTATTAATTTCACATAATAGTAAAAAGAATGAGAAGAAGAAGAAAAAGGAAAAAAAAAGAAATAGCAAATAAAGAGGATAAAAGGAGAAATAAAAGAAGAGGAGGAGGAAAGGGATGAGGAGAGCATAAAGAAGAAGTTGGGGAAAAAGGAGAAGAATTAGGGATTTCAAAAGCCAGAGATTAAAAACAATAAAAGAATACATTATAAAATTAACGATAAAAATGTAATTTGATTACAAATTAAAAAATGGTATAATTTCTCCTAATTTTTTTTACATCAAGTCACATAATTATTCATTGAAAATGGGTAAAAATTAAGAATTTTTTAGCATTATTATATGATTATTATTACTTTTTTTTATTTTTTAATGATTGATTTAATATTTTTTAAATTTCATTCCATTAATTAAAATATTTTATCCTAATTATAAAAGTAATAATTAACGAAATAAAACAAAACAATGTTTTAATTCATTTTCAAAAAAAAGATTATTATAATTCTTGAGAAATTATTAATAAAATTAATTTATAATATAAAACAAAATAAAGTTAAAATTTTTTAATATATTTTTTTATGTTGATGACAATTCAATAAATTTTAATTTTGATATTTATTTGATGATTTTTATTAATTTCTAATATTTTATTCTATGATAGAATAATTTAAAGAATTGATAATTTTGAATAAAATGAGAAAAGTATAATGAAATATAAAAATTATTTTTAAAATTTATTTAATGAATTTTTAAATTTTGAATAATTTATATATGATAAATAATGAAAAAAAGTATGAAAATTTTTTAAAATAACATTTTTTAATATATTAACGGGTCATTTAATTAATACATTATGATAGTAATCATAATATAAATTTTATTTATATATTATAGCAAGGATAAATTAATAAAATGTATTCAACTTTTAAGTGATATATATATTTTTTCTGTATGATATGTTTATATGACAATCAATTATTCTATGTCATAAAATATAATTAGATATTAATATAAATTTGATAGATTTGTTGCAATGAATTTAAAATTGTCATGTTAGAGCAAAAATAATTTAAAATTTAATACATTTATAATTAAAATCTCAGGCATAACATAAATAATTTATAATGATTTGATTAATCTACAAGTTACTCGAGTTCTACTGATCACAATATTGATTATAATGAGAAAAATTCATAAAAAATCTCTCTTTACACAAGTAAAATTTAATATAAAATACTTTTATTGAAACCCTAATTCAAGAACTTGAAAGCAAAGCAATAAATAAGCAAGTAGAGAGATTCCTTTTATAGCTTATAGAGTTGTTAAGGATGAAATGGATACATTAAACCTATTTTTAGATGATCAATAAAAATTCATTTACAATTGCATATATTCATATGAAAGAGCATATTTAGATCACCTTCCCAATCCCTAAGCTTAAGAGAACGATCTTATTAATAAACCCAATAAAATGCTCATAAAAAAAAAAGGATTGATCAGATTATTACCAAATTAAATAATAATTGTGAACTATATTTATAAATTATTTAAAAAATGAATTAATTAGTAGATCTATTTCTGCATCCATAATAAAAATTACAACTCTATATATATTCATGTAATTAAATTTTCAGTTAAATCTTTGCCCAATTTCAACAATTAAACCCACTTATCAATATCCTACTGCTAAATCACTCCCTGTATTCTTTTCACATTTATGGTCACCCGTTATATGAATAAAATATTCAATAAGAAATTCCATAATAAATTTAGCCAAATTTATTAACAGCAGAAATTTAGCGAGAGAGAATGGAATTTATGTATCATTGATTGAAATCTATTGATTTCAATGGCTCAAAGTATAGAATAGCAAAGGATAATGAAATTCATGGGATTGATCAATGCTTATGTTATGAAGCTTCTATTATACATCATTCAGAACAATGCACAGAAGTAGGCTCATCTGGTATCCTACAACCTACTGCAGAGCATAAACAAGGAAAACCAACCAGGGAGAAGCTTTTTACCCACTTGTAGAACGTGATTCTTTGCCACCAAGTGTCTGGATTATCGCTTCCAAGAGTTTAATTTCATTATCGCGCTTGGATATTTCGTCTTGCTTTGCACGTAGCTCTTCCATGTGCAGTTCAAACACCTCTGCAACCATTACAGGACATACATGATTTAGTTCTTGCTTTGAAATGCTATTCAAACATTGTAGATAATAATCGTAAGCACAGGACTATGCTACTTGGCCTCAGTTCCGCAATCTAGATAGTTCTGTGGAGAGCTTACTTGTAGCATGCAATTCAGTTCAACTCAACTAAAATTCTTTATCCAAGTAAACAAGTTGATCAATTTGCACGTTACTCGATTCAAAAAATAACCAAGATTGATGAGTCAAGCTCAAGCTCAAATAGCGTGAGTTATGACTAGAACTGAGTTCAAGCAGGAGATATTTGCTCAAGCTACCTATGAGCCTCGTACAATTTGCTCTATGAACCTCCTCAAGCTGTACAGCATTTGTATGCTTATTTTTATTTATTTAATAGTTTTATATTATTAATGGGTTGAGTTCAAGTAGGCCAAGCATCTAACAAGTCAAGTTTCGAACTTCAAAATTTTTTAACTTGATCGAGTCGAGTAGAGTAATGAGCTTTGTGTTTTTTTACTCTAGTTGAGGTTGAGCTTGACAATTAGTCAACTCAGCTCGAGTAAATACCTAAACCGAGTCCTACTTTTTAGCATTCTATTGAAAAATAAACATGAATTTTATACTCCCTCTATTGAAAAATAAACATGAATTTTATACTCCATAGTCAGGGAGTCAACCTACCCAAGTTATAGCGTTGGCAATTGAATTTGTAACTCAGAATTACTGATCTCCAAATGTATTTCTTATACAAGATTGCCACAAACTTGTCTATCATTTTTGTAACTGATTTATAGCCAAAAATAACGATGTGAAGGAACATACTTGTGGTGTTCTCAAGTTCTTTAGTAATTTCTTGCTGACGTAATTCAGAAACCTTTTGTGCTGCCTCAGCCTGTCGCTTTTCTGCACGAGCGCGAGCAGCAGCCGAAATGGCAGCATCAAGCTCTCTCTCCAGAGTCTCTACCCGTTGTTCAAGAACCTAAACAAAGATAACATGCATCATTAAAGAATTCTGAAAACCTTGATCGGTCTTGAAGAAATTGCAGCAAAAAAGAAGGAAGATAGAACATAATCAAGCAGATAGCATGCAACGGTATCCAGAAAGTTGATGTAATTTGTAAAAGTATATTGTCACAATAATAATAATGCGGCAAATTTTCTACATTTTTACTTTTGAAGAACAAACGCAGTTTATCTGTAAAACCAAAGCAATTAACTATTCGCTTTTGGCTTAATTATCTGAAAATGATCAATCAATGATCCTCTAATTTTCACCTCACATGAATGTTAGTTGAAGAATTCCTTTGCTGCATCTGTATTTTAGACTTGAATGTCCTTGAAAGCATACATATCCAATATGTTAAACTCATAATTAAATTCCAAATACGTATTTATACCAGTACTTTAGTGATCAAAATATAAGTCAACACCTTATTTTATGTAATAAGAAACCGAACACAAACGGACAATGGCAATTCTCTTTTAATACCTGCATTGGTGATCTACACACCTCTTCGATGCAACCTACGTTTTCAGTAAGCCAGGGACACAATTTATGTAACGGCAATGATCTCATACAGATTAACAACATAACAGGATTTTCTGCTAACTTATCCAAAAAAATTACATTCTGCCAAATTTCCTGATAGATAAGCATAAGCTTATCGATGTATGTGCATTCATGGAGGAAAAGAAAATGTCCACGAGTTCTCAAGCTTGATAGAAGAAATGAAGCCTAACCCCAAATATGAGTTTCATCAAAGCAGATTTTTCAGACACTTCTCAAATTTTCAGCAACAGCTGACTGTAAACTTCTGGAAATCCTAAAGAGAAATAAATAAGATATATAAACAACGATTATCGCATCAAAAACTCATTATTTTCTTAAGCTAAAAGTGGAGGAGGATTAAACCAGGAAGATTACCATCACAAGTAACACAAAAGGATTTGTTTGGTTCAATTTTTCTTTGGAGAACTCGTTTCATTTGCAAATGGGTTCTCCTCTGTAGGTGAATTCGCATAGATGATTTTAGTACAAGAACTTTTAAAGTTCATTTAAACTAAACACAATTACTTGATATTTACAAAAGAATTTAATCAAATTTATGGAATTCATTTGAATCAAACGCTGCCTGAAGCTATGCATCCTTGTTCATACCATAATATCTTATCATTTATCTATCAGAATTCAGCGGAAGCGACCATGCATCTGGTATAGAATTCGTTGAATAACATGCTTCAAAGCCACAAACTCTAATGCAGAAAAATTGAAGATAAATGAATTCAAATGATAGAAATACAGAGATATAACCATCTAAAATACAGATTGATCAATTGATCAATGTCCCAAATTCTGACCTATTTCCCGCCCAAGGAAAAACAATCTGATCTTGAAAATCGAAACTTCTCATGCATCCATCGACAATGACCAAGCTATAACAGCATACTCGATGAAAACGACATCGTAGGATCACGTGCAGCATGAAATTAATGGTAACCCACCAAACCATAATAAAGAACCAGCAACAACGTAATAATAAAATCCCACTAAAAGAAATCAATCAACTGCCGTACAAAATCAAGAATAACAACAGTAAATTTAACATAAAATGAAACCCAAATCATGAAATGGATCAATCCATCAATAAAAACATATGAATCACAGTAAGTCAAAGAATTATGATTGTGTACCTTAATGATACGTGCTTGTTCAGAAGTGAGAGAAGCTTTAGCAAAAGTGTCTTCATCAACAAAAACAGCTTTCTTGACAAGTAATTTCTGAAGGGAATCAAGATTGATAGCCATCTCGGTTATGTTTGCAATAGCTCCTTTCCATCTCTCTTCACTGCTTCCTTTGCTCTTAACATCTTTATCTTCCATTTGTGTATCTTTTCAACTCCCAAATCAGATCCTTAGTTGCTGGGTTTCTGCTTATTTTCAGAGAGGCTGTGGCCAAAACAATCATTTTGTGAAATTACTAGCTTGCCCTCAGAAAGCCTCTATTAATCCCCAGTTTTATTTTAATTTAATTAATATTGATTTTATATAATGGTTATATAAGTTTTTACACTAGTTTTACATCAAGTTTCTATTCATAAAATCTATATTTCATTATTTGATTTAAAAAATAGGCATATTTTTTATAATTATAAAATCTCATTTTTTAAAATTTTTTTATCATTATCAAGGAATGTAAAAAACTCATTTTATTGTAATACAATAAAATATAAATTGTTATTTTCATTTTAAAAATATTTAAAATCTAATTTATTTATTCACTGACATCCAAATCCACATACTTTTTATTTTATAAATTTCATAAATGATGCATTATTTACTTATCAATTTTTTTTATCCACTGTAGGCTATATCCATGCAAGAAAGAGATGATTAACAAAATAACACATTTTGATTTTCACTTTGACAAAATAGTATTAAAATTAGAAAAATTTATAATTCATTTAATATATATATATATATATATATATATATATATATATATATATATATATATATATATAATATAATAAATCAACATCATTAAAATTTCTCATAAATAATTTTAATATGGTATTTCAGAATATCACATCATCAAACATATATCAAAAAATATATCAGAATTAATAGTTCATATGTTAGCTAGTATGATATTTTGATGTATAATATCAATATCATTCATCGAAAAATCTTAAATAATATTAATTTATTACATATAATGAATACTTAGTAATTAATTAGTGATAAAATTAAATGTTGGTATTATTTTATTATGAACTTATAAAAATATTGATATCATTTTATCAATTAATTTATAGATATTATATATGAACTTCGCAAAAAATATGTAAATTAATATATATACATATATGTATCATAAATTGTTGTATGAATATATATATATATATATATATATATATATATTTATACATTATATTAAGAATTATTGAGATTGATGATGATTAAATATGAGTTGTTGAATGGAGTTTATAAGGATAAAATAGAAAAATAACTTAAAAATGAAAATGAAAATGAAAATATTAAAACACTATAATACACTTGTTAAAAAAAGTATCATTTATTATAATTTATGTATTTAATTTTCTTAGATTTAGCAATCAAAATTTGGTTAAACTTGAATAAGTTTAATATTATATCAATATTTATAAATGTTTATGCCTAAAACATAATATAATTTAGTTTCAAAATTAAAGTATCATGATTAAAAAATATTTTCATTATTGGTTGAAAAATATTACTCCCTCTGCCCCAAATTAATAGGTTTATTTTCCTTCTTTCATTGTAACAAATTATTTAAATCATCTTGAAAATTAAATATCTATTATATCATTCTTTAAATCATCTTGAAAATTAAAAATTAATTAAAATAAAAGTATGATAGAAAACATATATTTAAATTTACATTTTAAGTAAAATAATTAATATTTTCTTAATCTTAATAAAATTAGAAGTCAACGAACAACATAAATTGTACATGCATAGAGATATAGTAAACTAGTGTGGAATCTTGGCTGTTAACTTTTTATTCTTTGTCATTATAATTATTCATAATTAATATGAATATAGAAAAAAAGAAAAAGAATCGACCATTCGAATTTTCATAATTGCACGAGAAAAAATAAGAATAAGAGATGTATATGTAATAAATGTGGTATATATATACATCTATATTGAATTGCAGATAGAGAAATAATAGAATTCTTTTTGATTAGACTATTCTAATAGAGATGAAAGAAGATAAACAAGAAAAAAAAGAGTAATTTTTATAAGAACCGGTATCTAACAACTTCAATAGTTCTATTAGAATATAAATGAAAGATGAGAAATAATAAGATTTGAATCTAAAAAAAAAAAAAAAAGAGGGATATGGTGAAATTGGTACTTAATTGAATTGAAGCTTGGTATGAAATCTTACTAAATGATAACTTTCAAATTCAAAGAAACCATGGAATTAAAAATGGAGAATGGTGAGCCAAATCCTATTTTGTGAAAACAAGGAAAGGTTCATAAAAGACTCAATGGTATTATTTTGAGACAAGAGAGTATTTTCGGTTTGTTTGGTCGTTAAATATCTTACTCAAATCGAAATCCAAAAGTTAATAATCTAAATCATTACAACTAAACCAATATGAATAAACCAAATTAAATTAAAATTATCATATATTATCGATTCAATCAATATTATCGATCTTTGATAACTTTTGCTCATCACATCATATAATATAAGAAATTAATTCATCTCCCAGATATATTTGTTAAGCAAAATTTATTATTATTATTATTTAGTGATATAAAGGAGTCAAATCAAATTTTAATTAGTTCAAATTTGAAGCTGAACTTTCAAAATTTCTCACTACATTACAAAGTTTATAAATGTAAATCACAAAGCACATGAATGAAAGCTACATCAAGCCATAATCACTGAATGTGCTTGGGGATTTCACCTTTCCTGAGAATGGAGAGAGCATATTCAGCGGTCTCAATAAGATCATCTATATTATGGAGGGATCTCTCCTCGGATGCGACCATAAAGATGGCACGAACTTCCGCCTTCTTCGCCATTCTGGCAGCCCAATTGAGAGGCACACTTGGAGAGCTCAGGCAACGCAATAATTGGCGATAAAGCGAGAGAGCACGTCCCCTGTTCCTTGCCAAATCCTCTGCTGTTGCCCATATGAGACCCTTGGCCATTACTAAATTACTCCCAAGATACTGACTGAGATTGAATGTATGGTTTTGTTTTATTTGATGGATCTACACAAATTTGAAATGAATGTTCAGAAAGATGTAAAAGTATTAAATCAGTTTGAAAGACTTTCATTCATTGAAAAGCTCAAATTGAATTCAATAACTTCTGTGCAGCTCAAATCTGAACTTTACTGAAGCAAAACAGAGTGATGCATGTAATTTACGCAGGACTAGCTAAAACTTATTTCTGGGGTCAAGTGCACCAATTGTCTCCATGAAATCTACATCTACTTCATCATGTTCCTCTTTATCTTTAGTGAAAGTAATGAAATGACAAAGCAAAAAACTGCAATTCAGTAACAAGTAACCTAATTTAGATGCATATGGAGAGGATTACATTAGCAAATATTACAGGCGCGATTGAATAGAGCCATCAACTTCAATTGGAACAAAGAACAAATATTACGGTGCCAATAAGATCATCAATACCTGTTGTCTCCTTTCATTGAAAAGTTCAACCTAAACAGAAGAAAACATTCTGAGTTGCTTCATTTCAAACTTTAATGAATCAAAACTGTTTCCTAGCCACAATCAACACCTCCATTCAACGTTGTCAAAATCACTAGTCTAACCGAAATGGTTGGAGGTCCAGGAAAACTGAATCCTAAAATCGTAGGGTCTTACACATTAACAAATGTAGCCTTTCAATGCTATCTATCCCGGTATATAAAAAACGAAGCAGATATACTGTTGATTACGAACAGTTGATAATTGAAAACAGTGTATTCAGCAAAACAGTGTATATATTTGTACAGAGTTTGTCATCTGCGCAGTAGAAATTCCTTCCTTTCTCCTGTGGGCCTTTTCATTTTCACCATAGTTCCTCTAAACCCTCCAAACAAGGCCAAATGCTGACTCCTTTGGAATATTGTCATGAACTAATATCTCAATTATTTCCCAGAAAAAGATCAATCTTTGCTTTCTATGCCCAAACAATAGTTATAACCAAGTTCATCAATTCAACGACGGAATAAAACCCATAAAGATACCAACAAAATGGGATCTAATTGTAAACCAGGAAATAATAGCCGACGCCAAAGAAAAAAGGACCCAAAAAACAAAAAGTTGACTAAATAAATAAATTGGTGAGATAGGTACCTGAATCTTGACGAGAATGTTGCTGCTTTCGGCCTCGAGAGGAATGGTTTTACCCGTAAGGATCTTAGCAATGATCTGCTTCTTTCAACTTCTGATTTCTCTGATTTTTGAGAGAGAGAGATTGAAGCTGATCGAAACCAGAAAGGGTAAAATAAGATTAAATGTTTAACTCACAAATTACTTTCAATTTTTCAAACAAGGATTTTGAGAGAAGGAAGAAGAATTTGCCAGCAAAAATTAGGGGTTTTCTTTTTTTAATCAGCAAGAACAATGGCAAACATAATTACAAAAATAATAATTTTAAAGTTAAATATAAATTGGAATTTGTTTTGCTTTTAAGAATTTAAACATCTGTTTATTTAAAGAAATTTAGTTCTCATTTTATTCAACATGTTAATGTATATAATATAATCATAATTATATAATATATTTAATTATTTTATTTGATTATATAATATTAATATAATATTGAATATTCAAGTAATCATAAATCCTTAAATTTTAGAGGTTTTTACAAGTTTATATATTCTTTTATTTCATTAATATATTATATAAGAGATTAATTAATATGTTTAAAATATAATATATTTTTTATTATAATTTATTCAAACATTAAGCTCACTCACTTTTTTTTTCATTATAATTACAATATATTATATTATTATTTCATATATTACATTAATGTAATATATGAAATACAATAAAAAATTTATAATATTACATTACTTAATTAATTATATTACGTGTTGAGCTTTAAAACTATAAAATAAGACCTTAATTAATTATAAGACTATAAAATAAGATTTTAATTAATTATATTATATTACTTAATTAATTCATAATTTTCAATCAAACGAGGCTTTAACATTATGAAAAAAATTGAGCTTCCAAATTTATAAATAGTTATCCTCAATGAATCAATTAAACCCCAAAAAAAATTCTTAACTACAATTACTTATGCTCTTTATTAATAAAGTAAAAAAATCTTTAATTGAATATCAATGAATTTATAATCCCATTTGTAAAAGATATGCTATATTATTTTACCTTTTCTTGAAAAAAATAACATATTTTTGAGTTATTTTGATCGTTATTTTCATTATACAATTTAATTTATATGTTCAATCAAATGTGAACATATATTTAAAAATTTTAAATTAAAATTATCAATTGAAGAATTAAAATTTAATAAAATATATTTAATGATTAAAAAACATAAAAATGAAATAGTTCATAATTTTAAATATAAATGATAAAAATGTATAACTATAAAATCTAAATTAACTTGTGTGATGAAATTGTTATATATGTTTCATCAAGTTTGTTTGTAATTTTGATGTTTTTCTTCTATCATATTACTATAATAATTAATCATGGTTAAATTATTAGTTAATTTGTCTTAACTATTTTGAACTTCGAAATTAAATGAGTTAATTGAATTTAAGGATTATAATTTAGTATTCAAGTAAACTTAGATCATGTTTGAAATTGAAGTGGATTAAATAGTAAACTCAAAAGTAGTTAAAGTCTAGGAATCATAATAAGGATGTTGGACATTAAAGGAGAGAGGGATATTGTAACATTATATATGGAAAGCTTTTAGGAATGTAGAATGAGTTTATAATATAGTTCATAATTCAATTATTAGTTGATTTAGATAAACTATTAGATCAAGGATGTGTCACATGGTAACTCATTTACGAGATGACATGCTTGTATAAAAATACCATAAAATGATAATTTATCGTACAAAATCAAAGAAATTAGGTTGTCTTGGCAAAATGTTTCACCACAACTTGTGTTTTGAATTCCATGATATGGAATGAGTAGTTATAAAGTGGCATTTGTGAGGAGTGATGGGCTCTTTAGAAAAATCATAATAAAGTTGAAGTGATGGCTCCTTTTAAAGCAATAGAAGGTAGCATAAAAGCTTGATTATTCCAAATTGGGCATGTTTTAGGACCAACCAAAACCATATATACCAATCCCTAAACCGTTACATAGAAAGAGAAATTTTAAATCTTTTTTCTATAAAGGAGGGTAAGGCTTTATCTTTACATAAGGTCTTCCTCTCCCTTTAACAATCTCTTTTCCTTTACTCCTTAAATATAAAGAAGTTCAAATGAGAAGATCACAAGAGTTCTAATTGTTGATATGAAAGTGAAATTTTACAGAGGAAAAGATGGATTCAATCTTCAAGTTTTACAAGGAATCAAATGTAATAGTAAGGCAAGCACATACTATTAAGATTCAAATTGAAATTGACCCTAATTCGTTCAGCTTTTTAAGGATAGTTTCTTCTCAATTTTTTTGTTGGTGCTTTGATATGTAGTAGGACTTCTTGTTTTTGGTTTCAATCTTTAATAGTAGTTGTAGCTAGTGTTTTTTGATAAGATTGGTAGTGTGTTACCATCTTCATCAAAATAGCTTAATTTTAGTAATTAGGGAGTAGGATCTTATCTACTTAGTTATATTTGAATACTAGTTTTCTTGGCTCTAAAGGTGTTTGAGCCTTTGGGACTAGAGTAGTAATGACGGATAGGTTTTAAAACCTCTCCGTGAAAATCCTATAAAAGATTTCAGGTTCATAATAGAGGTACATCCTTATTGCTTTACTAGTTTTTTCTAGTTGCAACTCTGGATCAACTAATTACCTGATCTTGCAATGTAATGGTTTATAATTAATGAGTTGTAAACTTTCTTCAAGTAATGAATATTTTCATTCTCTATTAAAAAAAGAAAGAGCAAGGTTTAGGTAATGGTAATAATAATGGATAGAAATGTCTGAATCAAGGTTGGCTTGAACATAATTCTGATATAATTATATTTGAGAGTGAAGACATAGTTGATTTTGAATATGTTTGTTTTAGGGTGTTAATATCATATTCATCCTTTCACCTTCCAAAAGCTTTAGGAGGTTGGTCAGAGTAGAGGCGATAAAACATTATAACATGTTATGTTTTAGGATAAAACATTACAACATAATGGTTTGGTTTATTCTTAATTTGGTCTTATCATTAACAACATGTTTTTTTTATCTAATTTTGATTTTAATCACTTATGATGTCTTCTTTTTCCTAAACAAATTTGACATATTTCTATATATATTATAATTAGATTAAATTTAAAATTCAATAAAGAATTTAAAGACTACAGTATTTCTTTTTAATTTTTAATAAACTAACATTATTGAGATTTTATACTTGTATTGAATAAAGTAATTGTATAAAATGCCATTTTTTCTCCATTAATTTGAAAATTATCTCACTTTAATTTTTATGATTTATATTATACGATTTTTTATATTACCCATTTTTAATCTAAATTTATTTTTTATTCTTTTTTTCCTTTATTTTTTTTAAAAATTTTCATTCTTCTTCTTCTTCATATTTAATCAGGTTTAGTTTTTTTTTGCTGATTTTTATTTTTTCCAAATTTTTTAAAGCATAAATATATGCTAAATATTTTAAAGATTATGAAAATTAATTTCATCAAAATTTATAAATTTAAACATTATAAATTATTATTATTATTATTATGAGTTTGAACGTATTGTAATGATAATTTATTGTGTTTGGAATAATTTACTTATCTCTCTAATTTATTTCAATTCAAAAACTTGTTGGCTAGAGTAGATGATATTAGACATAAATGTGAATTCAACAAGTTTTAATTTTATAATTTTTAGTATAAATTCACGCCACTGCAAGAGTATAGATCACAAGCACAACATAAAGGTGTCATTTTCTAAGACTAAAGGTAGCTAAATACTAATTATTAATTTTCTCAATTGTTTGGACAATTCAATTATCAATAAAATCATTATTATATATCTAAGTTAACAAATATATAGATAAACTAAAATTAATGTACATAATATATAATTAATATAGGGAATAATTATGTTCGAATAGAGGTATTTCAATCCAATATTAATCGAGTTCACAATTCTTCAAGGAAGTGTTTAAATGCAAAAATCCTTCTTTCGAAGAATTAATTACCTATTAAAAACAAGCTAACATCTACTTGTATGATTGCTATGTTACTTTTAATGATTAAGCTCGTACCACACTTAAACTTCCAATTAAGTTAACTCCTACATCTAGGTAATTAATATAAAGGTGTTCTTTATGTTCATTTTGTTTAATTAATTCTTTTTTCAAAGCAATTAATTAATCAAATGGTAATCAAGCAAGTTAAAGGGTCATTTTCAACAAGTATGACATTATAATCAATATAAATAACATAAAAACATGAAGAATACTAAACTGATTAATAGAAAAGGAATTGTGTTTCGTTCATAAACATAGGACTCAATCTTATGCTAGAAAATACTAAATCATGATAAAATGAAAGGAATTAATAAGTGATAAAATACGAGTAAAAATTACAACCATAAAAGTAAATTATGCTTAAAAAAGAAAATGAAAATCTTCTGGATTTCTTAATCATTTTAGGTCTCTTCATGCTTCACTTCTTGTCTCCTTCTTCACCTTATTGCTTCCAATCTTCACTCCATCTCTTGAGGAATTGTTAAACAATACAATTAAAGGATGATTATATGAGAAACAAAAATCCTATAAACCTAATTAAGTGATTCTAGAGAGAAAAAAACTAAACTATGATTTGGAATGATCGTCCCCATAAAATCCTCAATTTCTACCCTATATTGCATGTAAAACTTCTAAGGGAAGGATGTTTACACATGTACCATCATGACCCTTTAAAAAATGATCAAATTGTTAGCATTTAGGGTCAAAATATATAAAAATCATGATAAAAAAAGTTAACACGAGTCATGTTAAAGGCATTACAACTTGTATTGAGCTCTATGCTCCCATTTTACTATCAATTCGAGACCAACACAAGTCGTGTTGGCCATAACATGACTTGTACGATGTATATAAATGAAAATCATCATCTATTCGAGGTAAACTCGAGTCGTGTTGCCTCTAACATGACTTGTGCCACATAAAAATATAAAATTCATGCATAAACTACCATCCAAAACCTATAAAATATGAGTTAAAAAGTTTATATACAAGAATTACATGAGAAAAATGGCTATGATTAAACTAAAATGCATGAAGCTAATAAACTATACTCTAAAATGCAAAATTCTAGAGCTAATTCATGAAATGAGCTAAAAGATGAATGTAAAGTAAAAAGTATGAGAAATGATTAATTTCTACATGAAATGCATTTGCTTGAAGATAAAAACATAAAAACTATGCTTAAAAGGATATTATAATTAGGAGGAATATAGGTTAAAAAACATAGTCATCAAACTACCCTAAATTTAAAGATTTTATTTATCCTCAAGCAAGAAAGCTTCAATACTATTAACAAGAATAAACCTAAGGTTATCATAATTCAATACAACAAGGTCAAATAAAAAATAATATTGCCTTTAATAACATACTAGAAATCCCTAAGTTGGATCAAAACTCTCAAATCAAGAATACAACCTTATAATTACAAATGCCAATATGTTATACTTATAAAAGGTAGAAATTTAAATCATTGCAAAAATATGAGAAAATTAAGCTAAGACAAAAAATAGAGTTCAATATAAATATTCATAACTCAATTATAGCATAATCAATAAATTAAGTTATTTCATGAATAGTTCATTTATTATTACTAATTTCTAGACCATGATATCTCATTATAGATCTTTAGCATGAATACAAACATTGTTAATGTCGACACCTAGTTAATCAATTCATAATAAAGATACATAAAGTTCAACTCTTACACTTTTTAAGCTTATCGACCTAGAAACAACTATAGGATGCATAAATGCCCCTATCTAATAAATATTTAAAACATAAGAGTTGAAATTGAATAATAATACTCATATTTATTTGTCATCTTTGACTTATGAGGTACATGTTGTTCCCTACCTACTAACTAATAAACATAGGAATAAGTCTAAAATTTAATAACAACTTTTATACTTCTTTCTTTATTATTTATTTCTTTACATGACTTGATCTATCCAACAAAGTTATAACAAACTAAGGAACTCAATTGACCTCTATACATCCATCTAAGTCAAAAATTTACTCAAATTTTCACAAGTAAACAAAGAGAGTTAAAACATTTAAGCAATTATTGGCAAGAGTAACATAAAGCTAGAGAATCAATTACGAGGCAACACAACTATAGGCACGCTTCTAGAATGCATTTAAACAATCCATATTAAACAATAACAAGTTTATATTGAAAAGTGATAATCAAAGATATAATTCTAATTTATAATAACTTTCAAGCAATATGCACATAAGTTAAGGTCATAAATCAAAAAATTTAAATGAGGAAAAACATTAAACGAAAATGCATGAAATGCATGAAAGACATGAAACAAGAGTGATTATGCATGATGCATGAGACAAGCATGAGGTAAAATACAATGCAATGCATGCAATGTGTCACCCCAAACTTAATTTTTAGCATTATCCTCAATGATATACAAAATAAATTAAAACAAGACACTAAACAATATAAAAATAAATAAATAATAAGAAGCAAGGATAAGTTAAAATCAAGTAGGTTGGAAATGAAATGTAATGCATGTCAAGCATATAAATAATAACCATTATAAGTATTATGTAAACTTAGCTAAAATATGAACATAAATGCAAGATAATGCAAAACACATATGTAGAATGAATACCAATATGTAGAATATTAAACACCTACAAACCTAAATATGAAGGCTAAAATTGTAAAAATTATTCACTATGAAAACTAAAATACATATAACAACATGAATGGGAAAGAATGATGCATTAACATGAAATTCAAATGCAATCATGAACTAACATATTCAACATGCAAACTACTGTAAACATAAAATAAAAATAAAAAGAGAAATACATAAACCAAGCTAATTCTAAATATCATAAATATTGAATATAAGTACACAGACATACATACATACAAACAAACACGCATACACAGAAACACATTTAAACAAAGTTTAAAATCAAAATTAAATATCAAAATATGCTAATTTAATGTCATTAGCTTGACCCAAAACTTAAAAACTCATTGTGGTTGCAGATGTAGAGCATCATAATGCTCTATTGGATTTGGCTCTAGTTGAATCCCTTTATTATTAAGCATAATATATTCTTTCAAAGGCCCGTTTTCCATCTCCAAAGCTTGTTTTTGAGCTCTTAAGTTTACATAAAATGTTTTTTCTATTTCTAAGTTGATTGACATTAAATTTTTAGCATTTAGGACTCTCCTCATATGTTTAACTTAGTACCCACCTTGAAAAGAGAAAGAAACAGAAATCAGTAACAAAATTCATAAAAATAAAATAAAATCTTAAATTAATCAATTACTCTCAAATCACTACTATTAGTTAAATGCACTATTAGTCCCCAACAACGGTGTCAAAAACTTATTAGCATATGAGTCAATAATGAAACATAAATTTGAATTCAACAAGTTTTAAATTTATAGTCCTGAGTATGAACTCATACCACTATAGGCGTACATATCATAAGTACAACATAAGGGTATCGTTCTCTAAGATCAAAGGTAGCTAAGTACTAATAATTAATTTTCTCAATTATTTAAGTAATTCTGTTACACCCACATTAGAGACCCTAGGAGTCATGCAATTATGCACCTGTATGTGTCGATGAATGGTAGGATTCCTTGATGGTTATGTGATGTATTGGAATGCATGAATTTATGTGCATGAATAGGATGATAATGTATGGCTTTGCATTGTACTACTTGTGTTTATTGGCTTGTTTAGTGTGTCGTCGCCTTATTGGGAAGCGTGTCTTCTCGGTTGGATGAGGGACGGCTTGTGTATATGATGGGTATGCGTTATGTTAGGTATAGCCCTTATACTGATATAGGGGCAGATGTCGAAGCGGAGCGGAGAGACGACATCTGCCCATCAGGGGGAAATTTGTGAGTTGGGGGTGCGGGGGCTCCGCCCCCGCGGTACGGTACAGGTTTCAGGCGAGCTAGGCATGCCAATAGGCATGTTATGCATTTTTGAGGAGTGGTACGGGTGTACAGGATAGCCGTACGGTCGTACGAGGCAGAAAATTTCAGGGGTTTTAGTTCCTCGAGTGCGTACGGGCGTACCAGATGGGCGTACGGCCGTACCGCAACTCGCAGGAAATCAGGTTTGTCAGTAAAGCTCGTAGGAATTGGGGCGTACGGGAGTACCTTGAGGTTGTACGGCCGTACTGCAACTCGCAGGTTTTTGGGTTTGTCAGGCTTTTGGGGTCGGTATGGGCGTACCAATATCCGTACGGCCGTACGCGACTTTAAATTGACTTTTTAAGCATGAAAACAGATGTTTTACCTTATGTTTCTTCCTCCTTTTCTTAAGCTAAACCCTACCAAACATTCTACTTATCGATTCTAAACATTCCGAACGCCTGAGAATGCAGGATAGAAGTTAGAGATTGATCGAGTTGGGGTTAGAGGCTTATACGAGAGGTTACTTGGATTATAAGGTTTGTGCTAGCTTTATGTCTTTAGCCACCTTCGACTATTTCTTATTGCCTGTGGTGTTACATCCGCGTTTGACCCCCTAGGAGTTTTAGTAGTTTTGTATGCATGATTTGATGTATACGTGTATGTATACATGTGTTGCTTACGTATGTGCTATGTATTCTGTGATTGTATGTATGTCATGATGACGTCTTGGATGTGTATTTGATGTGTGCATGATGGCATGCATGTTTGCTTGGGATAGGAGGTATTTTAGGAGGCCGAGGAGTGCGTTTAAGGGTGAGAAGGAGAGTTTTGGGTAGGCGTACGGGCGTACGGGGAGGCTATACGGCCATACGAGACAGGGGAGTTGAGGAGTTTAGGGCTCCTACTTGGCATACGGGCGTACCAATGGATGGTACGGGCGTACGTCAACTCGCAGGAAATCAGGTTTGTTAGTAGAGCTCTCAGGATTTGGGGCGTACGGGCGTACTAATAGGTGGTACGGCCGTACCGCAACTCGCAGGAGTTGGGTTTGTCAGGCTTTTTAAGTTGGTACGGGCGTACGCGATTTAAAAAGGGCTTTTTATCAGCTGAAACATAAGCCTTTTCTTATATTTCTTCTTCCCTTACACCTCTAAAACGTCCCTAAACCCTATAAAACACCCGGAGAGGAGGTTCTAGACATCGAGACAGGGCGAGAGCTAGAAGCTAAGGCTAGAGCAGGTTAGCGTGGTGATCGAGGGTGAGAGTTGGCAAGCTTCTGTCTTCAGGTTTGTGCTAGACGTTATGTAATTTGTGCTAGTTTGTGCTAGCGGTTTATTGTTTGTGCTTGGAAAAGTGTGTTTATGCCAGAAGTTGATTATTTTAGTGGTTCTTTGGCTCTGTAAGCTGAGAACTGATGCTTGGGGATTGAATTCCCGATGATTATGCTTATTTATGCATATGATGCGTGTGATTGAGGTATATGGTTCCAAGGCGGAACGTATTGTGGCTAGGAGTTCTGTGAAGGAACGTGTCTGGTGCTTTATGAATGATTATCTTGTAGGATTGTTATAGGGCCTGTGTATGCATATTGAATGTTTGCATAGCATAACATGGTGAGGGGATGCTATAAGGGTGGCGTTGTGATGATACGTACTGTGTCGCGGTACGAGAGGTACCGGTATCTGTCAATTAGGGAGCGATATACTCCTACTGGTGCAAGAGGTGCCAGTGTTAATTGATAATATGGGGGCGAGATACCCTCCGCACGAGCAAAGAGTGTGAGACGCACCAAATTGAGGGCGAGTGCATCGTATGTTGTTGATCGGGCATTCTTATTGTGAGATGCAATATGGATGTCCGGTTGGGCAGAGATTGTCGTATGTATGGGGCTGTGTGCCTATTGCTTGGCTGTGTGCCGTGAGGTGATTGGCTGTGTGCCGTATGCGTGACTGTATGTGATATGCTTGAATGCATGGAT
>CANYBF010429524.1:0-13042 GCA_948192965.1 Dalechampia spathulata
AATTTTTATAAAATTATATATAGAAAAATATTACTTATAATTATTTTGGAACATATAAGGTATTTATTAAAATTATAAAATATCTTAAATTCTAACATATGATTTAACTTTTTCAAACTCACATTATAAAATCCAAATGAATTAGATTGATTAAGCATATTTCTTTTAGATTTTTAATTAACATATTATATGAGAGAATGAGAACAAATAAAATAATAGTTTTACTATGCTGTCTAAATTTGTTAAAATTAATTTTAATTTTTTAATTATCGAGTAATAATAATTTTAATCCGTAAGAACTAATTTCTATATGATAATTTTCTTCAAAACCAAATATAAATATGAATTATTTTTATTATCTAATAGTTTAATTCATTAAAATTAATTTTTATGATCATATGATGAATTTTTTATATGTTTTGAATTAACAAGTATAGTTTTCATGATAAAAATTTGAGGATAAAATCCAGGCAACACAAGAATCAAAAATTGAAGAGAGTGAAAGAAATAGAACACAAGAAATTTATAGTTGTTCGGCCAACAAATGCCTACATCCACTTACCCAAGCAAACAACTTAGATTTCCACTAAATCAATACACAATTACAACAAAGAATTCAATCTCTAATATTTTCCCAAGGCTTACACTAAACCCTTACAACAAGTATTTTCCTAAGGCTCACATTAAACCTCACTCAATCACAATCCCTTCTTATCTCTCAAAACATAACCCAAGAAAAAGAACAACAAGGATTGAAAATCCAGAAATCCTTTTCAAAAGATTTATAACTCAACAAATCAAGAAATACTGAAGAACACATAAAAATGTATTTAACAAAGAAAATGATGATTGTAGATTGATTTCCTACCTTCAATAAGGTTAATCTACACTTATATAAGCTATGTTAAGCTTATATGACCATTGGGAATGCATTAAATGTGAGAAAGAGTCGTTATACAACTTTTTTAAAAATGCTAAAAATATATATTTTAACCCATACGACCTTATGGGTTCATGTACGGTCATATGACACCTTAAAAAGAACCCAAAAAAGATGCTGAAGCATCCGTATGGCCGTACCACCAAAATGGTATGTCTGTACCAAACTTTATGCAAAATTTCCACCTCATACGGCCTCCCAGTATGCCCGTACAGCTTAGGAAACCATATGGTACACCCGTACCAAGCTTAAAAACACTCAAAATTTCAATAATTTTCCTAAAACATTATTTGTTAACATCAAAAATAAGATCAAGGACCCTAAGGTCTAACAATCTGCCCCTTTTTGATGTTGACAAACCCCAAATACTTTTTAATCAAAATTAACTCCCCCTAACAAATTGCACCATTGCAATTCATAATTAAAGAAAATTATTTTCAAATTGCATATAAATCCATTTTCACAAATCCATTTTCACTATACTTCTCCCTTTTTACCTTCATCAAAAAGAAAATAATCTAAAATCAATCATTGAAGTATATCTTCATGCATATGTTCAAAATTCACATTTCAAAACAAAACCAACATTCACAATATCAACACATATAACAAACATATCATAAAAACATAAAGCTCTAACACTCCCCCTAAGTAGTTGCATAGTCTCATTCTTCAATTCACCAATGCAAAAGAAACTTCATCTTATTGCTTGAATATCCATCCATTCTTATCTTGTGAACTTCAAGTAAACCTATAAAATAACTTCATTTAACTTTTGGTACCCAAATGTATTTGAGTCCATGTGAGTTAGCTTCACGTGAGTTATTTGGAATATATCCCAAGTGACTTAACCTTATAAAACATTTTATAATCAGAGTGACCAAACTTGCCACAATGATGACAATGGCCAAGGAAGGGTTTAGACTTCCAACTTCTTGGTCTATGGAAATAAACTTTCCTTTGTTCACTTTTCATGTCATTTCCAATTATGACATTTGAATGTAAACACACACCTTTTGGCTTTGCATTGAAATGTTTTACCCCATAATTATAATTCTTATACAATTAAATTTTAATTAAGGTCTTAAACCTCTTAGCATTGGAATTTTCAACTCCTTTACTTTCATTTTTCTTAGCAACCTTCTCAATAGAAGTAGCTTTGAGAAATTTAGGGTCATTTGATGAAGATGGAGTGTTTTCATCAGAACCAATTCCTTTCCTATCAAATTTGAGCTTTTGGCATTTAAGAATACTATCAATTTAATGCCACCTTTTTCAAATTTTGAAAGGTTATCTTTTAAAACCTCATTTTCTCTTTTCAAATTCTCATTTTCTAAACACAAATCTTCTTTTTCCTTTTTCAAAGATTCATTTAACATTGAAATATTTGAAACATTTTCAAATGTTTTTTGAAACTCTCTTTTAGATGAACTTAAAGCATCTAATTCCATTTTCAAGCAATCAATCTCATTTATTAAAGTTAAGTATTTAGATTTAAAAACTTTATTTTCCTTAGCCAATTGCATAAATTTGACAAGAAGTTCCTCTAAAACACTTTCCTCATCATCAAACTCATTATCAAGAGATTGGTTATAAGTACTTACCTCATTAAAAGCTTCTTCATCCTCCATTGCCATGAAGCATAATCTATGCTCTCCAACTAAGCTTTCATCATCCAATCCACTCTCATTATCCCAATTGGCTTTGAAAGCTTTCTTCTTTGATGGTTTGGATGGTCTAGGACATTCATTCTTCACATGTCCTTTACTTGTAGATTCTTCTTTTCCTCTTCCAACGCTTGCCTTAAAGTGATCTCATGAGTAAGAAGCTTTCTTAGAAGCATATCGGTAGAAAGCATTGATAGATCATTTGTTTCTTAAATCGCAATCACCCTTGCTTCCCAATTCTTCTTTGGAAGAACTCTAGGAATCTTGTTGTTGATATCTTCTCTAACATAAATCTTCCTAAGCTTTATTAGACCATTGATAATCACCATGAATCTTGTTGTTGATATCTTCTCTAACATAAATCTTCCTAAGCTTTATTAGACCATTGATAATCACCATGAGCCTATTGTAAATCTCTGATATACTCTCATTTTACCTCATAGTGAACAACTCATATTCATGAGTTAAAAGTTGAAGCTTCTTGGTCTTCACTTGACTTGTGCCTTCATGATGTGTTTCTAAAGCATCCCAAATTTATTTGACGATCATACAATGAGACACTCTTCCATACTCTTATCTACTAATGGCATAATACAAGATATTTATGGTTGTTTTACTTATAGCATTAGCCTTCTTCTCTTTGCTATTCCGCTTATCTCTAGGCTTCAATGTGGAAATAACTTCAATGATAGTTGTAGGAGGACTATAATCATTTATAATGAAGTTCCACAATTCAACTCCATCACTCTTCAAGAATATCTCCATTCTATGTTTCCAATAAGAATAATCTATACCATCATAGAAAGGAGGTCTTGTGTAATATTGACTCTCTAGATAATGTGTTGTCATTTGATCTTAACTCTAAGAATGTTAATTCTTGAAAAATAGAGCCCAAACTCTAATACCAATTGAAATCCCAAGTGAGGAGGCAACACAAGAATCAAAAATTGAAGAGAGGGAAAGAAATAAATCACAAGAAATTTATAATGTTCAGCCAACAAATGCCTACATCCACTTACCCAACTAAATAACTTAGGTTTCTATTAAATCAATACACAATTACAATAAAGACTTCTTCTTATAAGAATTCAATCTCTAGTGTTTTCCCAAGGCTCACATTAAACCCTTACAACAAGTGTTTTCCTAAGGCTCACATTAAACCTCACTCAATCGCAATCCCTTCCTATCTCTTAAAACATAATCCAAAAGAAAGAACAACAAGGATTGGAAACCCATAAATCCTTTTTAAAAGATTTACAACTCAAGAAATTAAGAAATACTGAAGAACACATACAAATGTATTTAACAAAGAAAATGATGATTGTAGATTGATTTTCTACCTTCAATAAGGTTAATATACACTTATATAAGCTATTCTAAGCTTATATGACTGTTAGGAATGCATTAAATGTGAAAAAGAGTCATTATACAACTTTTTCAAAAATGCTAAAAATATATATTTTGACCCTTATGGTCGTATGGGTTCACGTATGATCGTACGACATCTTAAAAAGGACCCAAAAATGATGCCAAAGCATCTGTATAGTTGTACCACCAAAATGGTATGCTCGTACTAAACTTTCTACAAAATTTCCACCTTAGACGACCTTCCGGTATGCTCGTACAGCTTAGAAAACCAAATGGTATGCCCGTACCAAGCTTAGAAATGCTCAAAAATTCAATAATTCTCCTAAAACATTATTTGTTAACATCAAAACTAAGATTAAGGACCCCTAAAGTCTAATAAAGGACAATCCAATAGTTAGATCTTGATTTATAAATTATAATTTAGAAATTATTTTATGATAGATTGCATTGTGATTATTTGGAAAAATAAGTTTAGAACTTCATTATATGATCTTAAATGAATATAAATGTAGACACTACATTTTCGCTCCCTATACGTGCATGCTTAATTGCCCCTTTTAGGCATATATTGTAACTTGTTTCCTTATTAAGATAGCTTAATATGGGTTCTCGTTCCTAAGATTAAGTTTTATGTATGAGTTTTAGGCCATCACATGTTATTTAGACCTATAGTATGATCGTTGTTTGGCCTATGTAAGGTGGCATCTTTGATATGGCTCCTTGCACATGCATGCTTAATTGCCTCTTTTGGGCATGTGTTACAACTTGTTTTCTTATTGAAATGGCTTGATAGGGTTCCTGTTCCTAAGATTAAGTTGCATACATGAATTTTGTGCATTCACATATCATTTAAGCCTATATTATGCTTATCGTTTAACCCATGTAAGATGACATTCTTGGTGGGCCTCCAACTGGTATAGTTGGAGGAAGGAGATTTTATCCCACATTGCCAACCTATTGTTGGCACACCTCCCAAGGCTCCCATAAATACCCTTAGCTATTAACCTTATATACACACATTCTATAACACATAGAATAATATTTTAATTCTAAGACCTAAGCTCTTTCGAAAAATAAACACCTAATTAAACATTTAATTAGGATTAGTGACAAAATTGTTTCATTAAAATTCCTAAGCTTTTGGATTGGAAAAGAACTTCTAGCTTTGGTAAGTCCTCTTTCTCCCTCTCTCTTTCAATTTTTATGCTTTGATTTACATTTTGGCTACTATACCAAACATCATAATGTCATTTAGGGTTGCTTATATCTTAAATGGCTAATGACAATAGGAAACATTTTTATTTGTGCTTATTTTCTTTGATGTTTTTAATGTGTTTGTAGCTTCACAATGACTTAAACACATTATATCTATAATATATCATCATTTTTTATTTAATTTTGGCTTCAAAATTGAATCTTATTCGAGTTAAATGCCATTTTAACTTATTTACTTTTGATTGACATGATTAGACTCCATTGAGTGTTTGATCCAAACCCTAGTTGATGCTTATGATATTAGGGTTCCTTAATTATGAATTCCATGATCTAAACTTGTCAATTTTACCATTAAATCAATGTATTTTGCTTGTTTTTCAATTAAAAAATCATTTTAATTGATTTTTATGTTTGTTGCTATCACAAACCCTAATTGGATGTTAAATCCATTCTAAGTGATTTTGCAAAAGGATCTTAGAATCCTCTAATTATAGTATTTAATTTTATTGCCATGTTTAGCATACTGTCATATTTAGCTTTACTATCATGTTTAGCATACTACCATATTTAGCTTTACTGTCATGTTTAGCATATTGTCATATTTAGCTTTACTGCCATGTTTAGCATACCTGCCATATTTAGCTTTACTTCCATAATTAGACTTGTGATTATTTCTATATTTGGTACTTTCCATATTTGACACTTTCCATATTTAGCACTTTCCATATTTGACATACTTTCCATATTTGATGCTTTCCATATTTTGCATTATTTCCATATTTGGTATACTTTCCATATTTGAAACTTTTTTTGAAAACTTTCTTTTCTTGTACTTTCCATATGCATGTATTAGATCTCGTACTACCCAAGGATGGATTCCTAAAGTGGAGGAGATGTTGTAACACATCTTAAAATTTATGTAAAAATGAAGACCCCTATGTAATAGAATAACATTATTTTATTATGTTCTTTTTCCTTGGGTTGTATTATTTTTATATCTCCCATGTATCCTTTATCTCTCCCATCCCTTTCATTGATCATTATTCTTAAAGTTTTATTCGTATGGATGATTTTACTTTGCTATTATATTTATCATAATATATGCTATGTTACATGCCACCTCACACATAAATCCTATGTCATATGCCACTATGTCATATCACTTGCCATGTCATATGTCATTATGCCATGTTATGTCATTTATACCATGTCATATGCCATTATACCATGTTATATCATCTATACCATATCATATGCTATTATGCCATGTTATTATGTCATGCTACATGCTACACCACATGTCACATCACATGTACATCATTATACCATATCATGTATATACCATGTCCTCATATTATGTCATCACTTCACATGTCATACATATGTCATGCCATCCAAATGCCATATAACCTTATATGTTATTTTACTGTGCTATGTTATACTACGCTTATCGTTATAACATACCGCATTATATGCTTACTTTTACACGCTTGCTTGCTCACTTACCTAGGGTAATTAACTCCAACTATGATGGTAAAATCGATTTTGGAAACTCAAAGAAATAGATCTTCACCACCCAAACCCATCTCTGAAGAGTTGAACTTAGCACTCATACTATAGGTCGATTGAACCAAATCTGAAACCATCTGGTGGTAATTCCTTAGGACTCTTTTGAGTTTGTATCATTCATTAAGGTAGCCCTTCAAGAAGATCATGCTTTCATTCCAAGTGGATCCCTAGTCTATAAGTTTCACAAGCCTCGCTTTGGGTCACGATGAAAGTCCCACCCATAATGGCGACTCCATTGGGAATACATAGTGAGAGAGTGGTAGTATCTAAGAGTTTCTATATCAATTTTTCCATCATAATTGGATTAATTATATTTCATCATATATATAGTTTGTGTCTGCATACACCACCCTTGTATCGAGTCAAATCGATGATTGTGGGTAAGTGAGTACCTTGGACTCCATTTGACTCCTCAAGAAAGTGAATATGCCTTCACCACTCACTGCCTTGTACTATTGACCATCAATAATTCCTAGAATGGATAGACGCTAGGTATAGTCCTATATCGATGATTCTATGATAGTTGTATAACCTCATGCCTTATTCTATTGGCATTCTCTTATCATAACAATATGATCATATCATATTGCTCTGCTAAGAGTTAGAATCCTTTCATGATTCTATGATGGTTGTATAACCTTATGCCTCATTCTATTGGCATTCTCTTATCATAACAATATGATCATATCATGTTGCTCTGCTAAGAGTTAGAATCCTTTCATGATTCTATGATGGTTACATAATCTCATATCTCCTTCTATTGGCATTCTCTTATCATAATAATATGATCATATCATATTGCTCGGTTAAGAGTTAGAATCCTTTCATAATTCTATGATGGTGGCCTAACCTCATGCCTTATTTTATTAGTATTCTCTTATCATAATAATATGATCATGTCGTATTACTTTGCTATGAGTTAAAATCCTTTCATGATTTTATGATGGTTGCATAACCTCATGCGTTATTCTATTGACATTCTCTTATCATAACAATATGATCATGTTGTATTGTTCTGTTAAGAGTTAGAATCCTTTTATGATTTTATGATGGTTGCATAACCTTATGCCTTATTCTATTGGCATTCTCTTAACATAACAATATGATCATGTCTTATTGCTTTATTAAGAGTTAGAATCCTTTCATTATTATATGATAGTTGCATAACCTCATGCCTCATTCTATTGTCATTCTCTTATCATAGCAATATGATCATACAAAAATGCTGTTGGATTTTTACTAATATATTAAAAATTAAAACTAAAAACTAAAATTATATAATTTTAAAAATATGTCATATAAATAGTAAATACTTTTAAAATATATGTCAATATTCACCTATAGTGAAAAAGTTACTAGCAACAGTCTTAAAACAAATCTGACGAACAGTTACGGCAGCAACCAAAGAAAATGCCACGATGCAAGCATACACGTGAAGAATGTATATCAGCATTTTAAAACCAGCTGTCTATCCTGCAGCATGGTATAGGCCGATCCATTAGCTACGTGAAACGTTCACCGAGGTACAAAAAATCTGACGAACAGTTATGGCGGCAACCAAAGAAAATGCCACGATGCAAGCATCCTCGTGAAGAATGTATATCAGCTTTTCAAAACCAGCTGTCTATTCTGCAGCATTAAACTTTAGAACCAAAAAATGATATAGGCCGATCCGACCTCTCCGCAGAGCCCACAAATGAGGCACTAATTACTCGTCTCATCAACTTGGACTGCTTAGCCTTCCTTTATTTTTAAAAAAATATCTTTTGGGTTTTCTTTCTTGCTTACATTTGCTTTAAATTCAAGAAGCTACAGCTAGCCAGTCCACCATTACTTAATTTCTCCGGGTTTTGCTTCGTTCTTCTTGTTTTTACTTTTGCAAGTTCATAATGATTACTGCCGTGAACATGGGATCTGCTGGACCAAGCCCGGGAATGTTCAATGCGGTAATGAATTCAAAGGGCAGTCGTCGTTCCAAGAATTTGTCCACCACCTGTAGTGGTGCCATTGGCGGTGGTGATGGTGGCGGTGCTTTTCCTTCATTTCTTCCAAAAGAGGTAGATAAAATCAAGGACCCATTTGCTAGATCTTTGGCTAGAAGAATAACAAGACTTCCTGTTCAGGTAACAAATCTCACCATTTTTAGCAAATTTTGGATGCATAGATGGGTCCGTTATTAATACCAACTTGTCCTCTTATTGTAAACTTGCATTATGTAATCTTTTGTCATGGCATGATAATTATTCCTTAATTGAAGCAAATGACGTGGACCTACTGCTTAAATTATTCATTTATTCAAGATCATTGTCTTTTCTTGACACCATTTCGGTGCATTCCTTGTTGGATTGGTTTCAATCTTACAGGGTTGTTCTAATCTTCTTCTTTTTCTTCTTTTTAATCTAAAGAAGGCAATTACTAATTAAAAATTTCAACACATAATGGGTAGGATTCGATCAGATGATGATATCAAACGGACCTTTTAATATTTACAGTGCTTGTCGGAAACTTTGAGGTGCTTCTGTAACATATGGACTCGCTATGATGATAATTGCAGATGGGCTCTCCGGAAAAGTGCATTATGAGCAGTTGTGTTAAACCGTTGACACAAAGTAAAAACAACCCTGTGGTTCTCCTTCACTGCTTCGACAGGTTCGCTATTTTAAGCTTTGGGTGATGAAATTTCTTTTGTGTATTATATGGAAGGAAGCCAATAATGATCAGAGTTATTTTCAGTTCTTGTTTGGAATGGAGATGCACTTACCCCTTGCTTGAGGAGGCTGGTTTGGAGGCTTGGGCTGTTGATGTTCTTGGCTGGGGCTTTTCTGATTTAGGTTTACTTCATTACCTTAATCCTTCATTATGCTGAAGTAATTTGTCTACTTTTTGCCCCTTGACATGTTCCTAAACATAATTATTAATGTTGCTGTTATTGCAGAAATTCATCCGCCATGTGATGTAGCTTCTAAGCGCTATCACCTCTATCAGGTATTGTTTGACATTCTTGAACTTCTTTCAGATTCTGGAAATGTTGTTTTTGCACAAGGTTTTGCTCCGATCTGACATGTGCATGTGTTTTAGATGTAAGTTGACAGGCTGCTGGTGATATATTTTTAGCAAGTTTCTGGTTTGTAAGAATTTGATAATTGATTTCGTTTATTTAATTCTAGTTTTGGAAGGAATATATCAGAAGGCCAATGATTTTAGTTGGACCAAGCCTTGGCGCCTCTGTTGCTATAGATTTTACTGTCAATTATCCAGACACTGTAAGTTCAATGCTTAGCTCATTAGTATGTTGATTTTTACAAGCTTAAATTTCGCTCATTGTCTGTTTCCGGACAACTCTCGGTCAAATCTGATTCAGAAAAAATTCTAAAAAAGATGAGGATGGTTATTACAGGGATAGACTGTAGAATCTGGAGTAATTGAGCTCCTTGATCTTGATCTTGCTCTTGCTCCTTCTTTCATTCTGTTTGCGATAACTTGACAGACAGTTTTCCGCCTATAAGAGACCTGAATCCCATACTATTTTGCAGGTTGAAAAGCTGGTTCTGATAAATCCAAGTGTGTATGCTAAAGGCACGAAACATCTGGCGATGTTGCCAATGATAGTAGCCAGTGCCGGGGTATGTTCAAACTATTGCAAGATTATATTTGGCAGGTAATGAGAGCTGCAATGAGTCCTGACCTCCTAGTTTCGATGCGCCAGGTTTCTTTTCTAAAATGTCTTCCATTGCGCCTTTACGCAAATCTGTTGGCCTTCAATGGCATTCCATTTTTTACGATATTAGATTGGACTAATGTAAGTTCCATAATTTCTAACTTGTTCAATTTATTCCGACAACATGCAAATACAAATCAATAATAGGCATTTAAGGTGACATCTAAACGCCATTTTTTTCTGGCATTACAATGCAGGTGGGTCGCTTACATTGTCTGCTGCCATGGTGGAAAGATGCTACTGTTAATTTCATGTTAAGTGGGGGATATAATGTCATTTCCCAAATAAAACAGGTAAAGTATGCCTTTGCTTTTGTTGCTTCCTTCACAATGCATATTCAATATTCAGAAAAGAACTGTTACTCTCACCATGGATTCAGGTGAAGAAAAAGACTCTCATCATCAGCGGTGAGCAAGACCAGATTGTGAGCTACAAGCTTGCAGTGGTAAGAACTATGCATTAAGCAACTTCAGATCACAATTTTCATTTTGATCGTAGTTAGTCCAATTTACATGGTGTAATGCTAACTACACCAAGATCATTGTTCATAGTTAGTCCTTTCTCCTTTTTTTTTTAATTTTATTTATGAATTATGATGTTGATTTTTTATGATTGTAATTAATATAATGTCTTGCAGCAGCTGCATTCTGAACTATCAAACGCAATTCTAAGACAAGTATCGGATTCTGGTCATCTTCCCCATGTTGATAAGCCTAATACTGTATCAAAGTTGATTGTAGATTTTGCTGTATGCGATCAGATGGTTGCAGTCCCCAAACTCCATGATTTGGTAAAGCATTGTTGATGATGAGACCTTGATCTTGTTTTCCAATAATAATATTTGATAATTTCATATCACCACTTTGGAGGAAATCCATTAGATGGGTGGATGGGGATATGTTAGAGTGATACAGATAAGAGAACAAATAATATATAAAAAAAGATGAACACATAGAGGATTTTGAAATAAAGATAACTATGGTTGAGCTTTTGTGAATGATTAACAAAGGGTATGTAATTTCTTTAATTTTGAATATCAATTTTAAAAGGAGATTTAGAAGAAAGGATGTGAAAGACGTATTGAAATTTGCTAGAACTAGAATCCAATTGACATCATTTAAGGCAGTTGTAAGCAACATATGGTTGAAACTCATCTAAATCAATTTTTCATTTTTAATATATTTCAATTTAATTTATGTTTGAAAAACCTAAATTAAACCAAACCAACTAAATTATATATCTTTAATATATTAAAAGAGTGAAATGGATAAATAAAAATATTATTCTATCATTTTCTCTAAATTTATTTTATTTAATAATTTTAATTTATATTTATAATTAATTTTAATTTAAAAATTTTTTCACAAGTCAAATATAAATATATAAAATTAAATAATCATTATTTTAATTTATACAAAATTATTTTTACATGATTTTATATAAAATAGTAATGATTTTAATTTGTAAAATAATTTCATTTAATTTTATACAAAATATTTTAAATATAAAAATTAATAATTTTAATTTAAAAAAACTAATTCTTATCTAATTTTATATAAAATAAAAATATAAAAAGTTAAATAATAATGATTTTAATTTATAAAAATTAATTTTTATCTAATTTTATATAAAATATAAATAAGTTTAATTTATAAAAATTAGTTTTTATTTAAATTTATATAAAATGAAGTAAATAAAAAATTAACAATAATAATTTTAATTTATGAAAATGTATTTTTATCTAAAGTAAATATAAAAAGATAAATAATTATAGATTTAATTTATTTTAATTTATAAATATTTATAGATAAATAATTATGATTTAATTTTATATAAAATGAAATAAATATAAAAAATTAAATAGTAATAGTTTTAATTTGTAAGAATAATTTTTACATAATAATTTTAATATAAATTGTAATATTTACATAACTTATCCAGTATATATTACATGAATTTGATTTCAAAGAAAATACTAAATTTTATTATAATTAAATTAAATTAAAATTATTAATTAATTCTAGAAAATATTTATATCTTTTGTAAAAAATAGAATATGACCAATGATCAATGATATATTAAATGTATTTATTATAAATTCTTTAATTTTATATTTATTAAGCAAGAAAAATTAAGTAACATATTTTAATGATGATAAGAGAGTGATTATCAAAAATAAGTTACATTTTATTTTTCCTTAAATTTATGAATGAAAAATAATTATATATTTGAAGTAAAATATAATTTCTATATTTTATATATATTCAAGTGTATTTTATTTTATATTATGAATGATTATATTTATTTAATTATTTTTGAATTTTATGTTAAAATATGATTTATTAATTGATGATAATATAAATATAAAATATCATAAATATAATGAAAAATAAAATATAATCAAAATAATATTAATTAAAATAGAGTAAAAAATATTAATGTATGTGAAGTCCTTATAAGAAGATTAATTAAAATATAAATTTCTATGTAAGTTGTTATATATTTTAATTCAAATAACAATGAAAATTTATAATATAATTTTAAATGAAATTTATTTTGATAAAA
>CANYBF010429777.1:0-13083 GCA_948192965.1 Dalechampia spathulata
TAAAACTCGTCCTCGTCAAACTCCAAAACTCGCCCAGATTTTGTCGTTTTGACGTCCCTTATGCCCGCAAGCGGTATCAGTTTCCAGCTCACAGGAAATTGAGTTGGAGTCAACTTCTTCTTCCCAAAACGCACTGCTGTCAGGTCATATCAGCTCGTCTTATGCCCATAAGCGATGTTTTGAAACTCTAAAATTCAAATAAGCTCTAAATCGTCCCATTTAAGCACGTTTTCCAAAACTCACCGTTTTTGACCTGTAAAATACGAAATGTACACAAGTCAACTGTTCTAATAAATAAATAGTGCTAAAATAGGTGCTTTGTGGGCATAAAACATGACACTTTTACGCTCGATCATTATGCTATAATAAATTTTTAAGAAGAATAAAAAATAATTAAGCAATAGTTGTAATTTAAGTTAATTTTACTAAAGTAATTAGTTTATGTTAAATTATAATATTTATTTTTTTTAATTGATTGTGCTAATGGAATGAAATATAATTGAATTTGCTATAAGTTTAATTTTCTTTTACGAGTTAATTTTCAATATTTTTAAAAGTAATTTTTAGTTTAATATTAGTTAACGATTATTAATAACCTTAGATCTCGTTTGATAGATTTTTCATTAGAATTATGTAAATCCACTAAATTGTCATGTTGGACAAATTGAAATTTTATTATGTTATATTAATAACATATTAATCTTGTATAATTAATAGAAATTTTAAATTTTTAAGCGTAACTCATATGTTCTTTGAATAAATCATTATTATAATGGTTCATTATGTAAATCATGATATTCATGATAAACTATTATATTTACTATTATGTACTTAGAAAACTATAGAAAAATGCTATCAAAATTTTAAAAATATGTATGAATAACATGAATATTATGTGTAAGATGTAAATTTTTAAATGAGTTAGGTTCTTACCTTAAGTGAGAGTTATAAGAAGTAGATTGTTAATTAATAAAAAAATTACATTAATTAACATAAATTTAATTTAATTTTATAGATATGGGCAAGTTTTTTAAATAAAATAGTATTAAATCCAAAGTAGCTTCATCATCTGAAATTAGTATTATTGCACAAAAAAAGACTTGAGTTAATAAATTTAATTTGAATGATATTATTACTGATTTTGGGCTTCGAAAGTCAATTGAAGAGTATGTTATGGAAATTAAAGATCAAGCTAGGAGAGAATGCTTATTGAAAGGTTCATGTTGATCAATTAGTAATAATTTTCCTTAAAAATAATAAATAAATCAGTTTAGGCATTTTAATTAAGCATGGTTTGAGAAGTTTGATTGATTGAAATATACTGTGGAGAAAGATGCAACGTATTACTTTTATTATTTTCTTTTTAAACAATCAGGTGATAGATTTAGAAATAATATATTCATAATATCATGGTTTAGTAATTGGAAGAAAGCTATTCAAGTTTTTAATGAATAGTGAAGCTACATAACACAATGAAGCTTTCAAACATTAGAAGCAAAACATGTTTGATACGTTATATACTCATAATAAAGAGATAGAGATTGCATATATAATTGATTTTATTATTGTTCTACATATGATAAGGTTTCTCTTATGACAAGGTAATGCACTTCATGGTCATGATGGATCTTCTTACTCTTTAAATAAGGGAAACTTTTTAGAGATGTTAAACTAATATGGAGATGAAGTTAAGAGTGTTAAACTTGCATTTCATAAAAATGCTCCTAGTAATAGTCAAATGAGTTATCTACAAATACAAAAAGATTTAGTGAGAGCTTATGCATGTTAAACTCAATAAGTGAAATATGCTCTTGAGAATTAATTAGTGAATAACATTTACTAATGAAGTCCATTGAGCAACTCTTAAGGAATATGGAATTTCTTTTATTTATTAATATCTACAAACACAATTAGTGCACAAACACTTCTAATCAAATTAAAATACATCTCTCATCTATACTGCATATGGAAGATATATCCTTGTATCATCATTCACCAGTTACAACTCCATTCATAATATAATATATATCATACATTAGTTTGTGTAGAATCATTCTTTATGTACTTATTAAAACATGTATATTATCATACCATGCATAACATTTGATATTACTTCATATGATCATGGAAATTCATATATTAATTATAATTTGCATCATTCAAAATCCTTGAGGTTCTTAGTTTTTTATACATGATATAATTTGATTACATTACTACCCAAAATGAATATACAAATGATAGTTGCATAACATATAAACCTATTAGAGTATAATAAAAGTTAAAGCCTCTTAAGCTTTAGTAATGTCACTTTTAATACCACATTCCAAAATAGTCCTAGTCTCTTATTGCGTACCTTAATTAATAAACATCGAGTAAAACTCAATGATGTTTAAATTTCAAAATCAATATAACATTAGTTAATCATTCAATAAAATTCATTAAGAAGTCATAATACAAGATCAATTATCATTTTATGTTAAGATATCATAAGTATTTCATTTCTATTAATAGACATTTATTCCATTATTTTCTTCCATTATAATTAATTGTTCATAATCCATAACTGAACATCATATTCTCAAGATCTATCATGTCATATATGTTTCATGAATGTAGCATAAATGATATATCATAATTTATTTCTCCATCTTCCCATGCTCTTATCATCATAGAACTTAATCATGTCATCTATATTAGCACAAATCTTATAATCTCAGTAAGCAAGGACACAAATCCATAAACCTCAAGACCAAATATATAGACTATTATGTGTAACTTTGGTAGGGATCATAAATCAAGTTACCACTAAGGAGGGAACACTTAACTTGCATCAGATTTATATAATCTATTTTCACACCCATAACTTCTCTTGAATACAACACATTTAAATGCATGAAAAACCTAATAATGTACACATGATGCATGAACATGATGCAATTCATTTATTTGATGATAATAATTTAAATATATCATCATAATTGAATTCCCATTGAGTTTAGTTTACCTTCATTGTCATGTTTATGACAATTAAGAAACTCATAAGCATAAACTTAGTTACTGTAATAACTTAGCTCTCTAAAGGTGTGGAAGTTGATATTTTCCCTTTATCTACACCTATATTTAATATCAAAATATCCTCAGCTTCTCACTCATAGCATTTTTACATGTACATTTATAATTACACCAATTACAAAGCCAACTTATAACAAATCATTTAGTTCCCATTATATTATTACTTAATTAATCTTTTAAGAAACAACATACAGTATAACTTATGTTTACAATTTGTCACTTAATATGTAAATATATGACATTGATACCTTATTTTATTTATTCTAACCATAAATTCATATATCTATAACAACTTCACTTAATTTTATGTGCACATTTTAATCATACAATTTATTTAATTATCTCTAGATAATAATCTATTCATATATGGTTCATCCATTCTTATTTCTATGATATAAAGGAACAGTATAGTTTTCATTAATGAATTAATTCTATGTATTGGACATGGACTCAACTTCCAAACTATACATAATAAATTTTCCCATGCAATTCATGTGTAATGCTTATGATATGGAAGTTATTAGGTCTTAATACATATGAAAATTAAATTAAATCTAACAAATAAAAAAATCATACAACAATCCCCCATCTATTTTATCATGCTAAATTTTTATAAACATTTAATAAAATTTTTGGTAAAATATATCCAATTTCTAAAATTAAGATTTATATGCATAAGCAAGGTAAGTTTTTACACAATAAAGGAATCTCAAGCATTTTCTTACATGTGTTTCCAAAATTTTCTTTTTTAACATAGTAAGTTGACATATGATAAATTCCCACCATATCCATTTTCATTTTATAAATTAACAAATTTTATCAAGTACTCATTTAGTAGCAACCAATTTACATTGTAATCATTCATTTAAAGACTTTTCATGCACATCAAAAAATAATAATTATACTTGATAAATTCACATTCTTAATATCCTATTCTTGATAACACGTTAACAATCTATATGTTAACAATAACATAATATATTGAACATACACACATTAACAATATCTCATATACCATCAATCTACCTTTATTACATCTCTCTTGGTTGCTTCCTAGCCTCTCTTTTCATTTTCTATATTAATTTTATTCCCTAACCTAAATAACTCCTTAATTCATAGTAGATCCATTCTTACTTAAATTCTTTCTTCTTGCTTTTCTTCTAATCAGTAGCCCCTCATTTCAATTTTCTTCTTTACAAGATTCCTCCCTTTACTCCTAAAAAGTAGCTAACTTAGTTCCTCCATCAAACCGTCCTCAAGAAATTTGTTGGTCCCTTCCTTAGGTTACCCATTTTTTCTTTTTTAGCAATATATCCTCCTTCCCCTTTTCTTATCTTCTAGCCCTAGCTTTGTTATAGAATTTTTACATACTTAATTCCCCATTTATCTTTACTTTCTTAATTATAGACATTCACTTACATATCAACTTTAAATAATTTATTATATATTATTATTCTTATATATATATATATATATATATATATATATATATTATTTGCATTTGAATTTGAATTTGCTTCTTAATTAATACATTTTCTTTTATTAAGTTATTTTTCAATTTATTAATGTAGTGTCACTTCCTTTCTTAAATCAATCTATTTCCACTATCTTTTTTAATTTTTATTCTTCTTTTAGTTAAAAATAGTCATGTAAATTTTCCTATTTTAGCTTTATCAATATCATCCTATTTAATTGATCATTTCCTGACATCATTTTCATTTTAATTGAGCAACTAATTGAACTTATTCATAATTTAATGTAATCACTACTATATATCTACTCAATTATCATACATGAGCATTGCTTGTTTCAGTCTATGTATATTAACTCATTTTCTTAATTATCTTTTTTGTAAATAAATCTAAAATTTTAATTTCCCTTAATTAAGCAATTCAACCCCTAAATCCGTATTTAATTCAGTAACATTTAAATTTTCAATGTTTCAAATAACTTTTGTCTCTTGTAATTGATACATTCATTTATCATTATTCATCGCTTTTGAATTTCACATATTAATCATGTGAATTCATCATCTAAATCATGAGAAGATATATGCATAAGTATTTAGTGCTCATACAGAATGATGAATGTGATAGTGTTGAAGAGATAAGATAAGTAATTATTGATGAAATTGGAGATAATAATTTTTCTTCACTTGTCAATATGTTTCATGATAACTCAATGAATGAGGAAATGGTTATAATTATGGGATTTTATGAATAAATGAGGAGAGGTTATTGAAAGATCATTTTATCTTAAGTATATTATAGATACTTCAACTTTTTAATTAAAAACATATTTGTATAAGTTGTTTGCTAGATATGATTTATCTATTTCTAAACTTCGAGGGTAAGGATATGATAAAGCATTAAATATGAGAGAACAATTCAATAGGTTAAAGACATTAATTTTGAATAAAAATTCTTATGCTTTTTATGTTCATTATTTTTCTCATCAATTATAATTGATGGTTTTTTTTATTACAAACAGTGTTTTGGTTATTAGTGAATTCTTTGGTTATATAAGTATGATTGTGAATATTGAGTGTGCTTCTTATAAAATGAAAGATGCATTACTTCAAAAGTAATCTAAAAAAATTATGGAAAACTAGAGAAAGGTGAAATTATTTTAGGAAGAGGAAAAAATCAAGAATTTAATCTTGCAAGATCTCATAATGCTTAATGAGTTTCACATTATATAACTTTGACCCATTTATTTATAACATGAGAATCAATGTTGGAGGTGTTACAAAATATGTATGATGATGGGAGTATTATAAATAAAAAGCCATGATATCAAGTTACAAAAGAATGAAGAACTTGGAATTTATTTTTATCTTTTATTTAATGATAACAATATTAAGGTTAACTACTGAGTTATTATTTTTCCTACAAGAAAAAGTTCAAAACATTATTAATGCAATGAGTTTTATTATTGATGCAAAAAAATCTTTTTTAAGACTTGAAGGAAAAATGGATGGAATGCATTTATGGAAGAGGTGAAGAACTTTTGTCATGCAATGTTTATTCCAAAGTTAAGATTGAAGGATATCATATCAATTAGAGGTCGTTCAAGGTGTGAAGGGTCATTTGTTACTTATTATCATCATTATTATACTAAGATCTTTATTATTCTAATTGATTTGATTATTGTTAAGATGATAATCAATTTAGTGAAACATCTATATAATCATTGTAATGCATTGTGTGTCTTTATCCTAGAAATAGAAACTCTTTTGCTAAATTTGATCGGGTTCTTCAACTTGCTAAGATTTACTACAAGAATTTCCCTATGTTTGATCATGTAGTTTTGAAACAAAAGCTTTGATACGTACTTTTATTATATTTTGATTGGTTATCATCTTATCAAGTTAGCATTAATCTTATCGATGACAACTACAGTTGAAAAAATATTCTTAATAATGAACATTATTAAAACAAACATTTGAGACAAGATATGTAACAAATGGTTGAATGACATGATGGTGTGCTATATTGATTGATAAATATTTAAAGGAATTAATGAAAAAAAAGAGTTTACAATATTTCCAAAACATACAAAATTAAAGAATCTAGTTTCCTCCTCACTTATTATAGTAATGATATGTTTATTTTTTTAAAAATGTAATAGAAAAATTAGTATTAAAATTGTTAATAAAATTTTAGTTTACATCCTACATATTTATTTAAAATTTAACCCTTTTTAATTAGTTTTTGACTCCACCGTTGATTAGTATACAATATAATATAATTCATAATATATATATTTATAATAAGGTCAAAATATTATAAAAGATAAAAAAAAATTACGTTGTAGACAAATTTATAAATAAAAATGATATTATAATTACTGTATATAGATTTTATCATTTATTAATATAATAAATAGTGTATAATTTTAAGTATTAGCATAATTAATGTTAATTTAACGTTGACTATAAGTAGCTGTTTGTAAAATATTTTAAAAATTATATTTATATATATATATATATATATATATATATATAATTATTTTAAGAAGGGCAATATTTTTGTAATATTTGTTTAGAAAATGGTATAATTTTGCAATGTTTTTCAAGGTGAAATCCAGCTGAATTCCTTATTCAAATTTACAATGAATGAAGGGTTGAGCGTAGACGATCCTGTTTCATATAACGATACAATTTATTCCTAATTAGTTAAATTGCTATAATGACCGATTTATCCATTAATTTAATCCATTACTTGTCAAATTTGTTAACTTGGGATATTTTAAATTTTAATACATAAATCGACTTTTAAACTTCATTGAGATAATTGACAAAGCTTAAAGTTGGAGTGTTTGATATCTTTTTAGATTCTAAGATCGATTTTTGAACTTAAAAGTGGCATCGTGCATGTTGAACAGAAACCATTTGAATGCGAACTTCCTCGACTATTTCATTATTCTATGACAAGAAGAAAACCTCCCAATCCCATCTCAATGACCTTTTCATTTCCTGCAAACTATCCCATTTCCACTGCTGTAACCACCACTACAATCTAGCAATCCAAAATCCATAACCAATGAATCTTCCTTGCGCTCCATTTTTCTATCCGGAGAGAACCAACAATTTTGACAATCAGCAGAGATCAGAGATGTTGTCCTGTACTTGTCTTCCCCGCCAACAACGGGCATGGCTACTCCTGGTTTTGCTGGATTTTTGAAATCAGGCTGATAAGTCCTTCCTATCACCCCTTCAGCTTTAGAAGATAACCCGTAGAATTTGAACTGCACATCTAAGTGAGCGAAACAGTCGTCAGAAGGTATCTGATAGTTGTGAATTTTGTCATCTTTTTGCGTCACAGGAACTACATTGATTGAAATCTCTGCTACTTCTGGTAGTGTGATTAGTACACTGTTCCTGTTTGAAGTTCTTTCAACTCTGATGTTGCTTTTCTGTGATTGCCAGGATAACATGTTACCTTCTGAAATTTCTAGCTCTACGCCATTGTGAGTGAATTTCAGGTGATCAGTCTCATCATCCCAGTTGTCTGCTTTGGTAGCTTCAACAGAGAATGTGCCAGAATAGAAGAGGACGCCAAGGGCTTGAATCCAAGTAAAGTCCCTGGTCCTGCCTGATGGCCTGTGGCCAATGAAGCGGGCATTGATTTGGAGGTTGGGATCTGATACTAAGCTGAAATGCTCATCGCTCTTGCCATGGAAGTAGAACACAATACCATCTCCACCAATGAATCGAGGATCGTAACAAGCTGCTCCAGGTGAATTGCAATTGGGTTTTCTGTCTATAATCGCAAAACAAATCCTTGTTATCTCATCAAATCTAGAACCAAAATGAAAAGTTCAAATAAAATGAATCTACAGTTGAAGAGAAGCTGGGACTTACATCTGCATTCAGGTTGACAAAGGGGTGAATTACAGTTCAAATAACATACTTTTCCTTTAGGGTTGAATGAAGTTGTGTACGGACACTCCGCAGGGCAACTTAGCTTCTGCAAAAAACATGGCCCTTTGCGGCAGGTTACGTAAGCTGCTGATATTTCAACTACACTGAACGTGAAAACCAACAGAATGATTAGTAGCCTTTTCCCATTAGAACCCACCATAGCCATACCTTTTCTTTGTCTTTAATGACCTAAAGATTCTATGCTATAGAAGCAAGCTAGATTATTGTTAAATTTATAGATGTGCTTCTGCAAATGGTATTATTTCTTGGTGTTTTTTGATTTGTTCTGGTACATGCATTATTATATTTAATTCCATGAATGTGAGATCTGGTAGCGCTGTTTACGGTGAGGACGAACAAGCTAGAATTAATCGTCATGTCAGCTACTTGACGAGCTAATTAATTAACGTTGGTCAATGGATTTTTGGACATGATTATTTAACTTTTTAATCAAAATATAAATGGAATTAGCAGCTGGATGGACTTCACATGTATTGGCCAAGGGATGGAAGACTGGATCTGGATTGCGCACTTTAGATCATGCAGATGGCTCTTACCTTTTTTCTCGCAAGAACTCCCCTTTAAAAACCTCAACTTGGATTCATAACATAGAAATATATTTTTAATAAATATAAAGCAAATGTAATTTTTGATAATCCTAATCCCTAATTCACTTCAAATTAGTGAATATGATTATAAATTAAGAATAGATTGTATTAAATTAAATGTTGTTAAGATGAAATATCAACAATAAATTGGTAACTTGTTCTTTTTTATAATACATGTAAAGATGAGATTTATTAATACACTCTCTTCATTTTGAATTAAAAATAATTTTCCTTTTTAGCTATTTCAAATTAAAATTTTAACTATTAATTTAAATGAAAAAATAATTTATTCCATGTTTATAATTTAAATTAAAAATTTTTATCATAGAGCAAAATGCCTTAATGTTATAAGATGTCATTGATGATGATATATTATATTACAAATCCTGAATATTTATTTTTTTGAATAACGAATTCATTATTGCTATATTTGTATGAGTTTATAGAGATTAAAAGATGTGAATAATGTGGTTTAAAAAAGTATTTCTTAATAAAATGTAAATGAAAATTTGTTTAATTTTTTTCCTTTTATCTTAAAAATAAAATTATCATTAATTACATTTTAGTCCCTAAAAAGCAAAAAGTTTACAGTTGTATTAAAAATTAAAAATTAAAAATTGATTTTCAATTTGGTTCATTTTCTAATAAATAAATAGTTAGGTATTTAATATACTATTGGAATAGTAAAATTAACACTATTTAAAAGAAAATTCATATAAACAAATCTTGATTAAAGCTTAATAGATGGTGATATTGAAAGCATTCAAAATAATGTGAATCTGTCACGTATTTCGGTTGCGTAACATGCTTCCGTAGAATGATTATCAATTTTCTATTTTAGAAAGTCAATAAACATCCTTCAAGGGATTTCATACATTAAACCGTACATTTTTTTTAATAATTATATCATGCATAACTATCCATTAACTATTCTATTTAATTTATCATTCTCAGGTATTATCAAACCATCAATAATTATCTCATCACCATATCAACATTATTATCATGCACACATATTAATTTATTTATTTATGAATCATCATAAATATTCACCATTACAATTATTAATTCTGTCAATTATTTTAAGATATTGTCAAGTACCATATTAAAAATTTGCATGAATAATACGGAATACAAATCTGGAAGAAATTCAAGTCCTTACTAACAACTTATCTCAAAGACCAGCTACTGACTGTTAACGCTCTTGTTCTCTTGGCTTTACTTGTTTCTGCGTTTATCAATTGACAAACACTGAGCTTAAAACTCAGTGGTGCTAGCATAACATAAATCATAATCATTATAATAATCAGGCATTATCATAATCAATTTCATTAACATAAAATTCTCATTGTATAATAATGTTAATTAAATCATCATATCAAAATAATGGCAAACAAATCTTCATTTCAATTTAATGCAATACATTATTGCATATATCATCAGTGTATCATATGCCATTTATCATTAATAATCATCTTTACTATTTCCCTTACTTACCATCTCAATTATCATCAATTATTCACATTTATTTTCTATATTATCATTTTTAATGTCATCATAATATATCCTATCATCATTATTTAAATATCATGATAATATATTCTATCATAACATCATTTATTTAAATATCATGTTCATCATAGCATATCATATCATTATCAACTAAATAACATCATTATCGTAGCATATCATATTAATTAAATAACATGATTATTATAACATATCATATCCATATTAATTAACTATCATAATAGTATATCACATCGTCATAACATAACATATCATAGTATCATCATGTATAATATATCATCATCATATATATCATATCACATCATATTATCATCATTAAAATGTCATTATCATAATGATATATCATATCATCATTATTTACATATGATCAACATCATTAAATATCATCGTCATTTTATAATAATATGAATGTATCACTTAAATGTCATCATCGCTATCATTATAAATATAAAATATGAATGCATCATTTAGATGTCATCATCATCATCATTATGTATATGTCATGGTATGTATGTTTATGGTGATCTATTGCATATATGCATATATGAACATGAGTGCAAACATATCATGTATATCATTATCATATATTTATGAATAATGTTATTTATGAGAATGCATTTATGTTTATGCATTCTCCCTCATATATTTCTTTTTTTCCTATATCATATCATATCATTTGACATTTTTATATATTAGGTCATATGTACACATTGTATTAGATCTTTCTTTTCATACCGTATTTATGGTTCAATGTACTGGAACCCATTTCATATTTATTCTTTTCTTTTCATTTCATCATTTTCCTTTCCATTTAATTCCCGTAGGAATTTATATCATATTGCCCAATGCTTTTCCATTTAACATTTTCCTTTCATTTTCGATTATTTTCCTCCTTTTTTATTTCACCATGTCATGTTTATGCCATGTATTATGTTTAATGCATTGATGTTTATGACTTGGTAAACATTTATAACATCATATCATTTTTAATTATGTAATGCTATTGTATTACCATACAAGCGCTCCTTTTGATCATTTTAATGATCTAGGAATTTCAAACAAACTAGCACAAACCTGGAATGTCCTTTCCTTTGGTTAATTCCTTTTGTTGGTACGTGAGGATTATCCACTCAACCTCCTATTACACAAATAAATATTCATTTTTAAATAATAATTTGCATTCCAATATTAATCATTTATTTTTCGTATTTAACAATCCATACTTATAATTAATCAATCACCTTATTACATATCAATTTAATTCATTTACCGTATCATAATATTATTTAGAAATCTTATTATACTTTACTGTTGTATCACTATTCACTTCTATTATTATTCATCATTATTTTATTATTATAAAACTGTTTCCATATATATAACCTTACTTATATATATATACCATGATACTATAATCATAACGATATGATTATTTCCTTACTCGATCCCTTAATCACTTAATTATATTATTATTCCTTTATTAAACCATTGATATCATATTATCAATTACTAGCCAATTAATATCATCATATAAATCACTTATTAATATCCTTCTCATATGACATAATAGTGTCTTAATATCATACTATCCATATACCACTATTGCTATTAATATTATTGTGAGCTGGCTATTTAATTATTAACTCAAAAGACTTAACTTAATGTACACATATCTCCAATGATTAATATAATACATTACCATAGCATTCTTAGGAATATTATCTCATTAAAATTCTTAATCAATATCCTTAACTTATCTTTGTATATCCCTTAAAATTAATCAACTTAGATAAACCTCTATTTCACTTGACAAGAAATTTAATTATATTCACTTAATATAAATATGTCCACATCATCTCAAATTTCTTATATTTTCTTTTAAATACCCTTATCATTAATTTCTTTAATAATTAAAATAATAACTTCTTTAATATCCAAAAGCCTTTCAACTATTTAAGCCATTATTTATTTATTTTTTATAATAAACCATATCTTATCATACTCATTTAAATAAATTCTCTTAACCACTTCCACTAATCTTACCATTTATCTTTATTTAATTCATTTAGGATATTCGTATCCTTTATTTGATTAAAAACACCTTTTATGCCATATCTCTACATAAAGCACTAACTTATTTTAATTCTTGAGATATTCAAATCAACTTTCCAATTAAAAATGCTTATAATGTTATATCTCCTCGTATTCCACCAATTTATTTTATCACTTTATTTAATTAAAATATAAATCCAATAAATCACCTTATACCATTTATCATACTCCACTCATAAACCTTTTTAAATTCTCAATAATATATTGCCACTTACTTAATATCATGCTCACTTTTATCTTCCACTTAAAACATCATTTATAAATTCTTAATTTAATAACCCTTTTAATTCTCAACATAAAATTATCATAAGCTTCATATAATATCATACTTCACTT
>CANYBF010429834.1:0-10964 GCA_948192965.1 Dalechampia spathulata
TCTCATTCCATAAACTCTTTATGGATTCTTCTGCACTGTTCCAATATCATGGACTTCAATATATAGTTTAATACTCCAAGTAAAACAAGTTCATTCAAAACATTGTACTATATAATGAATAATGCCTTTATTAATGTAAAACGTATGGTATAAATACACATGATGCTCTAAAGCATACACTAACAAAACTTATGGAAATGTTTTATTATAAATGATGGTTTAATTATATGGCTTAAAACTTGATATAAAATTGAAGTCTTTTAGTGTTCTTAAGATATGGTATATGTTGGTTTACCATATGATTAAGCAGCAGAAGAAATTTAAAATTTTATTTAGAACAGTAAACCAAGAATGGATCTTTGCATCAAAATACAAGAAAGACCAAGATTAGGTGAGATATGGCATAAAGAACAGTAACTCTTACTTTTCAATGCGGATCTCCTTCATTCTTGATCTCTATATCGTTTATGGTTATAGCAAACCAAAAACCACCAAAATAGGCAGCCTCCAATAGTATCCATATGCAAATAGAGAAGTCCAAGCAAGCAACCAATTGCTTCTATCTCCTTTCCTATGAACTAACAAAGAAAAGAAGAAAATCTTATGGAATTTTCGTCTTCCCTACAATCAAACTTATGAAGGCCGAATTCTTTTTCCCTCAGGAAGAGGTCTGATCAGCCAAAGGAAGAGAATGAGGAGGCTTAACCTAATTTTGAGTCATAACATTATATTTATATTCAAAAAATTAGGTTAAGCTGAAACCCTTTCAGCTTAAGTTAAGTCAGGGCCCACTAGTGACAAATATGGTAAGTGACTTTCACTTGCCTTGTCATAGCCCAACTTGAACTTAATGGACTTCTAAACATTTAAAGTCAAGTCCATATGTCTTAGGTTTATTTCCATAAGTGTTTTTACAACTGTTCCCAAAAGTGCAAAAACTGCCTTTTTAGCTTGTTTCCTGATTTATAAGTTTGTGACCTTTTGGGTTCCTAATATGTTGGAAACATGCTAAATCTCATATTTAGCATGTAAATCATGAGCGGTATCTAGTTATACATCGTGATTACCCAAATATTAGGAGGTCAATTATTGGGTTGACTTCAACCCTTCCATATCAGACACTGTTGCAATAAACTCCTTTCACCATCACTATCTCTTTTAGGTTTGAGTATGGATTAATGTCAACTTAATGTATGACTAATTATGTTAATTCATACCTTAAAATAGATTTCTCATGTCATATAATCTTTATTCTCAAAATGCCCCTGTGAATCATATTCACCCCGGGCATCCTACTCTGGCCAGAGATTCTTGAATAAAGACTACTTCATGAATCATTGAGATAACCCCTATTATTAATTTGGGGTGGTGAATCCTCTATTGATATTCAAATACCTTCAACCACTTCATACCATACCCAACCTCTAAACTATGAACGCCTCCTATGAAGGAATAAAGCATAAGAGTCAAAGTATAGTAATCCATAGTTAAGATAACCTTGATATCTCACGTCGAAGGATACTTGCACTACTGATATGAGTGAGATATAATTTCATAGACATAGATCAATTATCCATATGAAATCTCACTGGCAAGGTCTCCAATGAACTAGTACTATACTACTCATCCATATATTCACTTTAGACATCTCATGTCACGATGAATGAGAATCATCCCTAAATAGGAAGTGTAACATGTGATGATCTTCCATATTAATAATGTCCATTCTTATTAATACCTTAATCAGGGATATTTAGATATTGAACATTTGCATATAATAAGAATCTCATTCCATAAACTCTTTATGGATTCCTTTGCACTGTTCCAATATCATGGACTTCAATATATGGTTTAATACTCCAAGTAAAACAAGTTCATGTAAAACATTGTACTATATAATGAATAATGCCTTTATTAATGAAATGTATAGTTCAAATACACATGATGCTCTAGAGCATACACGAACACATAGTTGATGAATCGACAAGAAAATGAAATCTTTCAGTACAGAATCAAACTACAGACCAAAAAAAGCATGTTTAATGAAGACAGTACCTCATTTTGACCTCGTTTCGGCCTTCGATTTGATGAACCAAACAATTAATTAAGCAATTAATTGAAATAAATGATTTTAAAGCTAAAACCAAGTAGATATGGACAATTTCTGATAGATCCAGAACCCCAAGTGCATCAAAAAAAGCTACTTGAGTCACTGGAAAATTCAAAACCGAAGCGGTTTGGGTCGAAATAGGGTTTTTCTGTGAAAATCGGGATCTATGTACACCACACATGAAGGACATGTGGCACACATAGAGCCATGTGTGGTGCACATAGCTTGAAAAACTGAAGCAAAACCGAAAATTTTTCAGCAAAAACCCTAGATCTGGCCCCAATCTAGGTAGATTAGACCCAAAACCGGGTTTTGGTTCATGGATCGACATCCAAATCATGAAAAACAATTTTAAATCTAAAATTATTTTAGATCAAGCAAGTTTTAAGGTAGATCTAGGGCACCCAAGGCATGAAAAGGCCTTGAATGACCCTGAAATGGCCAAATCGGGAAGAAAACCAGGGAAAACCGGAGTAAAAACGTGAGTTTCTTTGAAAACCAAGGCTTATATGTGTAGCATATAGGCCTATGTGCACCACACATGTGCTACATGTGGCGCACATAGGTCTATATGCGCAACATATATACCCGAAAAACAGAGGAAAATAGGAGAAAACGGGAAAAATAAGAGGATTTACCTTATTCCAACAGCTTTTCTTCTAAGATCTTGCTTCTTTTTGAGTGTAGGGAACCTAACTAAGCCAATTTAGTAACTAAATCCAAGTGATTCAATTAATTAGGGGCCTAATTAATTATGGAGTAATTTTGGTAGAGGTTTGGCTGCTCTTTTGAGCAAATTCGAGATCCAAAAAATGTTACCCCAAGCTCTATATTTATAGAGCAATTTTTGGGCATGGCAATTTTGTAATTTTCACTCAAATTTGAAAATTTTTAAACATATGTGCACTACATATAGGGCTATGTCCGTAGCACATAGTCTATATGCTGGATGCACCCACTGCGGTCACTTCTTGGATGCGCCCCAAAGTGTATAAGCGTTATTTGATGTGAGGAACAACTTTGTAGAACAAAGTTTTTTCAAATTTGATCCCAAGAAGGCTCCCAATCAAACGTCTTTACTATGCAACGTGCGTAGCCTATAGGGCTATGCGCTACGCACATTGCATTTTTGCGCTATGCGCTCCACCTCGTACAGGCGGAACAGAATGTATGCCATATGTCCAGGAAAGTGCAAACGACATTTTGAGAAACTTTGCAACTATAAGTTTTCTCAAATTCGGCCCCGAACATCGAGTTTTGTTTAACGAGCCCGTTTTAGGCCCAACAGGCCCATTAAGGCCAAAACATGGCATTTAGGATGCCGTGAGTGGTGTCTCGCGTAAGCACTAGCGGAAATGTGTTCTGCGTGTACAGAACACTGAAATTTGGCAAAGTCGGGTGGTGGGTCCACCTGTATACTATTCATAATGAATAGTATCTTGGTGGGTCCCATAGCACAAAAGGGCCTAAGAAGTGGCAAAAAGTATGCCAAGTGTTTTACCTCAAGTGAGGCAGTAAGTAGGATGCGTTCTGTACATACAAACTGCATTAGAGTGAACTATAGTGGGAAGTGGGCCCCACTAGTGTTTAGCGGGCCCTGCAGCGCGATGAGCCTAGAAATGTGGCGTTCGGAATGCCCTGGGGTGTGCCTTGCGTAAGGCAGCAATGGGATGTATTCTGTAAGTACAGAATTCACAAAATAGGCCAATAGGGGTAGCGGGCCCCATTGGTGTACTATTCATAGTGAATAGTGACCTAGGTTCAAAATGCAATATTTTGCATTTTGTATATCCTACCATGCGTAGGCAAGTGTGAAATGTATTCTGTAAGTACAAAATACATAGAATGGGCTAATAGAGGTAGTGGACCCCACTGATGCCCTAGGTGGGCCTCACAGCGTAGTGGGCCCAGGAGATGACATTTGCGATGCCAAGCGTTGTGCCTTGCAAAAGGCAACTGGAAAATGTATTCTATAAGTACAAAATACACAGAATAGGTTATCATGGGTAATGGGCCCCGCTATTGTCTGGTGGGCCCAGATGTGCACTATTCATGGTGAATAGTACCCAGGGCCAAAAATGCAATATTTTGCATTTCAAGTGGTTTGCCTTACGTAGGCAACTGTGAAGGGTATTTTGCATGTACATAATACTCAAGATAGAAAAAATGAGTGGCGGGTCCCGCCAGGCGCCATGGTGGGCCCCACCAGCTCTGATTTATTCTGTACACCAGAGTACCCAAGGGAAGCCTACAAGGGCCTATGTGCATAATCGGGGTCGATCCGGGGACTAAGACCGAGCCGAATCAACAGAAAGTCGAAATCGCACGATGGTGAAAAGTCAAAGTCAACAGTTTCATACTTATCATTTATGATTGTTTTATGTGTGTTTAATTAATAAATATATTATGAATCAATATATTTACATGTCAACATGATTATGAAATAATAAGAATGATTTTTAATTCAAATTAAAAGGGTTTGAATTCAATAAATTAATGTTATGTGTAATAGATGTTCATAATGTATGTTAATTCAATTTTCATCAATTTGATCATATTTAATTTATTAATTTAGTTAATAAATTTGATATTCATGTATTAGATACATTAATAAGTTGATAAATAAAATTTTATCAATTTTAGAAATTAATAAGTATTTTATTTGGATTAAAATTCTTAAAGAATCAAATTGAGTATGATAAGGATTTTGATTTAACTTTACTTATTCTGTTGTATTTTATTATATGGTTGTTTAACATTGATAAATAATTTATTCAATGAAATCAATACAAAGCTAAATCATATATTTTAAACTACAAGCCTAACAAGAGTTTTTAATTTATTTTGAAAAATTTAAAACCAAAATTTTAGAAAGGAAATTTAACTTATACATTATATATGTTTGAATGAATGGATATTAACATGATGATAATTATGAACTAGGTTCATTGAGATTGAACATATATTTTTTTTACAATTTTGGTAAATAGGGCTTACGAGCCTTATCTTATCCTAAACTCTATTGTAATTCATGCATGACCTAGGTTTGATCTAAGTAGTACATCAAGTCCATAATCATTATGATATAAGTTGTTATATATGTGAATATTTATGATGTATGAGCCAGGACCATGCATGGTGCACAACATGCAAACACCCACCTTGCATGTCTAATCATATAAAAGGAAAGAAACTGCTTAAAAGGAATATTAAACTAAGACCTTCCATTTTTAAGAATAAGGGTGGAGAACTTTATTTCATTTGGGTTGTTGGGCATACTTGAGTCTATTTAACATAGGGTATATCTAAGTTTTTAAAAATATGTTAGATTTAAATGGAATTAATTATTTGTTAAGCATTCTCAAGGTAATAGATCTCATAGGTTGATTAAGGAATCATATAATGAGATAACATGAGCATCAAGAGTTCATGACCCAATGATTCAGTAGTTATATGGCAATATGATTAACTACTAGGTATGAGTGTTCTTAGGGCTTCATCAAAATTGATGTGGCCTTAGAAACCATGCATCTACATGTATGATAAGCTGGGTTATCCATACGAGACATCCTTCATAGTATCGACAAGGGATAAGATTAAGTTTGATTCATTAAACACCACCCATGTAAGTATTTAAGGTGCATTAACATGCTTCTAATTCTATTGATTCGACATGTGTGACCTATGCAAGTGCGTCGAGATGCCATGGTTAATACTACAAGATTATTGATATCTGTCATGATTATGTTCATGATACTTATGAATGCATGTATGACTTAAATGCTTATATGATTATATAAATGTAGACGAGTTAGTGCTCAAAGAGAGAGGAATGGGATTACTATGGTTGAATGACCTAGCAGATAGGTAGAGAGATTGCCTAGTTGACTGCTTACTTGGAGTGATATAACATCAAAGTCCCTGATAGTCTCAGTCCAAATGAGGAGCATTCAAGAGATGATGATGCTTAGAGTAGACATGAAATTGGAGTTCATATGTATAGTGTTGCAGCCGTGTAGCTTTTGTATTAAGATATAATATAGAACAATGTAGCCTAGCATAGTTGATAGGCCTAGCATACATAGGCCATGGTGTACAAATATTGAATACTATCAACTGCTCAAACTTTTGTATCTTTTGAATTTAATAGTGAAATCCAAAATGCTTACTGCCGAAATTCTTATGTAAGAGTATGTTATATTTTATTCCACTGTGGAAGCATAACATATCTATTCTTCACAAGAATAGACCATGACTTAGTAATCATTATTTGTCTTGCATACTATCTCCCACCAGTAGGGTGATATTGAGTGGGGCCAATTGAGTGAGTTTGACCTCTAATATCTAAAGACGTTCTAATAAGTCTTTATGAATTCTACCTTTTTACACACTGTCATGCAATTCTAGGATCCAATCAGCTGTTTCTTTTGGGTTGGACACATATAGCTTTATCTGATATATAGAGACTTTGCTGCTATCCTTGGAGTCATATGTAGCATGATGGCGATGCCAACAATATGGACATCTATTGGGAAGGTAATCCTGTATTTAATCAGAGCATTTGACATCAGCCCTACTATAATAAGGTCACTATTAACTATAGAGGGCTTTGTAGATCTTGCCACCATCTTCTAACTGTGTAGCTATAAGCTGGTGACTACCCATTCATGGTTGAGGGTAGTTGGATTCAGACTCCTAGCATATTTTTTATTCATTAACCCATTTGACCATGAGGATTTGATTATTGGTCCTGTGATAGACCAAATGGAGCAAGGTCAAACCAATTTTCAAATGATCATGGAAAAGATGATCCTTAGGCTAGACAGAGTGAAGCAGGGTCAGTCTGGATGCTTCAGTGGTAGTTTACTACTGTTGTATGAATGAATTCTAAGCCGCCTTTATAGGTTTCAACATAGAAAAGTTATATTTTTGCTCTAATTTTTACATGAGTCACCTCTTATAAGGTTTTTTGCTTATTGGATTCTTTGATTTTTCTATAGACCTTAACTTTTATCTAAATTACCCCTTTGGATTTTTAGCTTAAAAAGTCACTCTAATTTTTGGCTAAGCAACTTTTTGTAAGGTTTTCAACTCAATGAGCTTTTATTTAATTTTTATTTTTATCTTTTTAGATCTAGCTACAAGAGAAGTTAGGATTCTTGGTGGCACCACTAGCGGGGGATCTATAGACATACATACCTCGTAGCCATATGAGGAAAGGCTACACCTTCAGTGAGGCAAGGATGTTGACCTTCAATGGCTAGGTCAAGTGGAAAGAAGTCACCCCTAAGAATGAGGTCAGGTGGACCTATCTTTGGTATCACATACAACATGTGACAGTGAGGACATATATTGACTATATTCCATTCTCGGGATTCAAAGCCTGTACTTACTACAACCCTAATGAATCTTATCATCAATACGATAATAGATAGATTATCCCTCAATTATTATCAAAGTTTGAGGGTAGACAACTCTTATTCTACTTCTTAGAGCATATGGAGAGGGCTTAGACTCACTGTAGGATTGTATCGGTAGAGATCCTTGGAGCTGGATCTACTATGGATGATGAGTACAAGCTATGGGTGCTACGCCACACTTAGTGTTCTATACTATAAAGACTATTAGGTAATGAAATTATATGTAATAGAGAAATACATGCTTTATATTTGAGATTAATATTAATTATGGCTAAGTTTATCAACATGCGTTCCTTTTGCATTAATGAGATTAAAACATTTTTATGAAAAATGTTAAAATCGGTATAAAAGCTCTAATATGCATCAGACTTAACTCTTGTTGCTAACCAATCTCTTACGAGATTTTTTGATCAAATTTTTTAATGCTCTCCTTTTTCTTTAAGAGCTCTAACTTTTATATGAACCATCCAAGCAAATTTTCTACTCATCAATCAATCTTTTTGAGTGTCTTAACTTTTATATGAGTTATCTTTATAAGTTTTCAACTTACTAGAATTTTGCTTTTGTTTATTTTTGTTTTCATTTTACCTTTTACTTTAGATAAAATACTTCTTTAGTGGGTCAAGGTTGACAAGTTTAGAGAACTTGGTACCCTCAAAGTTTGAGATGTGGATGGTGTCTTTTGATAAGATCTTCTTAACTAGGAATGAGCCCTCTCAGTTAAGTTTAAACTTCCCACATGGGTCATAGATAATAATTTTGACTTGCTTCAGAACTGTATCATCCTCTTATATAGTAGCATATTTGACCTTCTTATTGAATGCATTTCACTATATGCTTTTTATAAAGCTATAGATGATACTAAGCCTTTAGCCACTTCTCATCAATAGTAACTAATTACTCAAATCTAGCTCTCTTCCACTTAGCTTCTAGTAACTAAGCTTACAAAATAACCTAAAGTGACTTTAGCTCTACTTTGACTAGCAATATGACTTTTATCCCATAAACTAAATAATATGGAGTAGCACCCATAGGACTCCTTGCGGTGGTTCTATAACCCCATAGAGCAAATGGTAACTGCTTGTGCCAATCTTGGTAAGTTTGCACTATCTTGGCCAAGAATTTTTTAATAGTCTTATAGCCATTACGGCTGCCCTATTTGCTTAAGAGCGATATGGAGAAGATTGATGATGCTCAATCTCATATCTTTCTAGCAAATCAAACACTTGGCCCTATAACTATGCTCCATTATTTGACACCAAGTGATATAGTACCCCATATTAGCATATGAGATTCTTCTCTATAAACTTGACAACTTGTAGTTTATTGTAGAATTCTACCTCCACCCACTTAGAGAAGTAGTCTATAGTTACTATTATGTACCAATGCATATTATAAGTGTTAGGATGAATCTCACCCATGATGTTAATTCCCTAAGATGAGAACGGCAACGGCATTACTAAATTCTACAATTTGATTGGTGGGATGTGATTCAAATCTTTATAAATCTAACATTAATGATATTATAATAAAAACTATGCATAGTTTGTCTCTATGATGAGTCAAAAATAACCTTGGTGTAATCCCAATAAGTTTGCATTATCTTGACTAAGATCTTCTTGATCATCTTATTGATTGCTTTGACTACCCTACTATAGAGAAGATCGATGATGCTTGATCCCATATCTTTCTAGCAAGTTAAATATTTAGCCTGGGAACTGCACTCTATTATCAGATACCAAGTGATGTGTTAGCCCATATCAGCATATGAGATTTTTCTCCATAAACTTGGCAACCTGCTTTGACCCTAGTTTACCATAGGATTATACTTTCACCTACTTGGAAAAGTAGTCAATAACCATTAGTTTGTATTGATGCCCATTAGAAGTGTTTGGATGAATCTCCCTCATGATGTTGATTCCCAAGCTGAGAAAGGCCATGATGTTATCAAATTCTATAATTTAATTGGTGGAATATGATTCAAATCTCTTTGAATCTGACACTTATGACACCGCTACATAAACTGTGTGCAGTTTATCTCTATAGTAAGCCAAAAATAACCTTAGCATAAGACTTTTCTATACAGTGTAAATCTATTCATGTAGGATCCATAGGTGCCAACAAACACAATCTACATGACTATTTTGATCTCCTTTCCTAATATGTATCAAAGTTGTAGACCATCAATTGTTTTTCTATAGAGAACACCCTAATGCTAGGTAAAATTAGTTGTTAGCCTCCATAAAGCTAGCTTGTCTGTCTTATTTGCCTCTTCTAAGTAATAGGTTCTTCAGATTAAAAGGTATGACCTCATAGCAATAGGTTCCCATTCTATTATGAAAGTTATCTTTAGCTTATCCATGATAGCCATGAGACTCTGATTGTACCCAAAAAGCCCATCAATACATGAATACATAGCTCTAGTGGTTGCACTCTTAACTACGTAGACCATGACCTTACCATATTTCTTTAGAATCAAAATTACATTGACCAACCATTCGAGGTAGTCGACCATTTCAAGGAACTTAGAATCCAACCAATTTTAGATATCCTTCTTAACTTTATAAGCCCATTTTGGTAAAAGTTAACATAACTTTTGCTTAACTAGATTGAACCCAAGCTTGATAAAAAATTTGTATTCCATAATAACTCTATCGATATTTGGCATATCTTCATAGCCTAGAGCAAAGGTTTTTATATGCTATTTTAACATTAATATGATTTATGTTCTCTAATTAGGAGTTAAGTCAGATGCAATCTATAAAGGATAGAGCTTATCATCTATGCCAATGTTAAATGTTTTAATACTTGATGTGTTAATGTTAAAAATGCTCATGTTCATACATAATTCCATTAGAATACATATCACAAATATAAGCAAAACTGTTTTTCATTGCATTAAACTTTAAAGGGATTAAATCATCATCAAAAAGTAAAAAGATAGGGATATCATCATCCTTATATAAAATCTCATCAAAAGTACAATCTACTAGTGTAGTGATGTCCTCGTAGACCTTCGGAAGTAATGGACCATCCAAGTCCAAACTCTACAGCTTGTCCTCTAGTATAACAATTATAATAGGCTCTAGCTTAAGGCAACCAGTGGTGAGATCGATAACATCATCAAAGATTTGAAAAACATCATCATAGATGATAGTGGAAGAAGTGGCAATGACCTTCTTAGATGTTATCAAGGTTGACATATCATAAACATCACGAAAGATGGTGAATTGCTAGTCAAAGAAATCATCTGAGTTAGGAAACTTGGGAGCATAATTATCTTAGGTCTTCCCTGTTAGTGTATGCTTTAGAGCATCATGTGTATTTGTACTATACGTTTTCATTAATAAAGGCATTATTCATTATATAGTACAATGTTTTAAATGAACTTGTTTTACTTGGAGTATTAAACTATATATTGAAGTCCATGATAT